>PVIY010006742.1:0-85742 GCA_004026745.1 Myrmecophaga tridactyla
GATGTAGTGGAGAGGCTGGAGGGAACTGCCTGAAAATGTAGAGCTGTGTTCCAGTAGCCATGTTTCTTGATGATGATTGAACAATGATATAGCTTTCACAATGTGACTCTGTGAATGTGAAAACCTTGTGTCTGATGCTCCTTTTATCTACCATATCAACAAAAGAGTAGAACATATGGAATAAAAATAAATAATAGGGCGAACAAATGTTAAAATAAATTTAGTTGGAAATGCTAGTGGTAAATGAAAGCGAGGGTTAAGGGGTATGGTATGTATAACTTTTTTTCTCTATTATCGTTTTATTTCTTTTTCTGTTGTCTTTTTATTTCTTTTTCTAAATCATTGCAAATGTTCTAAGAAATGATGACTACGCAACTATGTGATGATATTAAGAATTAATGATTATATATGTAGAATGGAATGATATCTTACTGTTTTGTTTGTTAATTTTAACTAATAAAAAAATATATATATATGACTTTTGACTAGGCTAACAGATAAATCCAGACATTTAATGTCTTCTGTATGCGACTTTTGAAAATGTTTTTTAAATTCTAAAAAATATGTAACCATTCCATATAAAATTCAGAAAACAAAAGAAGAATGTCTATGATCATTTCACCCTTAAGCAAGCACAGGTATTAATTCATGTATATTTCATTTGGTTTGATAGTTAAATTCTTTGTGTTTTGAATTTTTTTGTTTGATAGTTAAATTCTTGGTGTTTTAAATTTTTTGCCAGTTGACATGTGTGTGTGTGTGTTAAATTCAACTTGTATCTTTTAACAAGAGTATGTTTCCTCGTTACCATACATTCTTCATAAGCATCATTTCATGGTTGATTATTGATTCACATGATCTAATGATATGGCAAATGACTGTGGTGGTTTGATGCTATATGTACCCCCAGAAAATCATTCTTAAAGCTAATCCATTCCTGCTGAGCATGGACCTATTGCAAGGAAGATCTTTTGATAAGGTGACTTCAGTTAAGGCATGGCCAGGGGTCTTAAGCCTTTTATTGGAATCCTTTACAAACAGGATGAATAGAGAGAGAGAGAAAAAAAAAAGCAAGCCATGGAATGAAGAAGCTGAAGCAAGACCCTGGAAGATGGGCAAGCTCAGCAGACACTACACTTGCCTTGCCATGTGGCCAAGGAGCCAAGGATCACCAGCAGCCAGTTTTTGAGAAGAAAGTACTGCTTTGATGATGCCTTGATTTGGACATTTTCACAGCCTCAAAACGGTAAACTCATAAGCTAATAAATTCCCTTTGTTAAAAGTCAGCCCAGGTTGTGATATCTGCTTTGGGCAGCTTAGCAAACAAAAACAGGGACCTAACAATTCTCCTGTTTTGGGTATTTTAAAATATTCTATAAAGAGACCAAGCAGCTGTTCTTTCCCATGTGATTATGATGCTACTGTTATTATGTAAAAACACTAGAAAACTTCATAATTTTGTTTCCCCTTTGCAAAAACATCTTTTTATGCAAGTCCATTATATTTCTAAATAAAACAACAACAACAGAATTCCTTACGTTGTGATTATGACATGTATCCTTTCCTTTCAGACTTCAACTCAGAGTTAGGTAGCTATGACACAGCTGGAACAAATGTCAACTTAAACTTCCCAAAGGGAGTCTCTTCACTAAATACCACTGCTGATGCCCACCATCAGAGTAAGACATCCAGCAGCTGAAGCCAGGTAACATCAAATTATCATCATTTCTGCCCTCGGAAATTCCTTTACACTGCCCTTGAATCCTTCGTTTTGTGGGTGGCACTCTAGTTTGTCAGAGGAAACCAAAACAGGCAAGACAACCCCAAGATTATGCAGTGACCTAACCTGTCACCACCATTTTTCTCCAGGAGGAAAAGCCTCGGCACTAATTCTGTCCCTTAAAGTGTGGCGACCATATGAACTTCTGTGGTTCCTCCCCAGTGACAAACAGGCATAGAAATCTGGGGGTGGATACGAGAAAGAGTCAGAATCACAGATAAACTGAACCCCAACTGTTTAAGTATTAAAGTGTACTCCTTAGAGATAGGTACATATGTTTTTTCTCTCTAGAATAGATTATTCCTAACAGGGCAAAAACAAATCTTAAACAGTTTCCCTACAAGTAATGACTTGGGGACAAAATATTACATAACTGTAGAGCATATGCATGAAATAAGTATACAGTGTAGCCCATATTGGATGAGGCTTCAGGTTTCTTCAGGGCATAAGGGGTAAAGGGAGGTGGGTGGGGGGTAAGGTCCTGGATCTGGCACATGAAGATTGTATGTAATAGAAATTCTGCAGCATGTTCCATTTGCAGGGTGCTGTGCGCGAGGCCAGCTTTAGGCTACATCCTTGGCTTGGGTGAGAGTTGTCAGGGAAGCAGCTCTATTCTTGGAGATTTTTCTCTTCCCCAGTCAGGCACTAGTGCCCTCCTTTCCTCTTTTGAAATTCCCAGGTCAAAACTAAAATGTGAATGGTTTTAAAGTGTTACACCTCCCGGGGGAAGACGATGTGAATAGCTTTAAGCTAATGGGTGAAGTTCTCCTAGAGAAATCCCAAGTATCAGTAGAGGCAGGTACAGGAGAACGCGGGGGGAGCACTGAGTCTTTCCTGGCATCCAATCGCACACTTGACACACAATCTCCTACTCCACTTATGTTTAATGCCAAAATCTTACAAGTACATACCGATCATAATTACAGTTCTTTTGAGGGAGTCTCTCGTCGCTGATTTAAAATTCCCTGGGTTTTAGGCAGAACCCTGTCTATTCTCCTTGTCTTTTGTTGGCTCACGGTGGTGTGTGTGATTGATTTAAATAACATCAGCTTTAGGAGTCAGGCTATGAACACTGCCTACAATCACATCTCTGACACATCACTTAACTTCTCGGGGCCTTAGTCTTGATTTTTTTTTCTTCATTTGTAAAATAGAAATATTAATTCCTACTTCCTATCTTGGTTTTACGGATCAGTTACCATGTGTGTAAATTCCCTTGCCCACCTTCTAGCGCTAAACAGGTGCTCAATAAAACGGTACCTCTTCTTTTTTCTAGGTTACATACTTCTAAGGTACTAAGGCTGCTGGGGCAGCAGACTGATATTTAAAACTAACGGCTCTTAACAGTGTTAGCTCGTGTGTTTGCATGTGTATGGTTTAGCATCAAGATGCATTTAATGATGATATTCTGGGCAATCTCACACGAAAACTGTTTTAAATGATCATTGCACTATTTTCTTTATTAACCCTTATCCCTGCGTCCATTTGAATAATTGAAGATCACCGTATCCACATTCTCAATCAAACACTCCCCCGGTGTTAGAAAGAGATAGTAACAGTCTGCAGTAGGCAGAATTTATTTGCAGGATAGAATCAGAATTTGTCCAAGCAGATTTTATCTTAAATATTTAAAGACTAAGCAATAACCGTTAATTTTTGTGTGAATCAAGAGACTTCATTTTAGCATGCAACCTCAAAAAAATTATCACTAAGTATCCTATGACTCTGGAGGGAAAACAAGGCACTAAAAGTCATGATTTTTTTCCCAACCTCAATTAACTTCACCAGAAAGTATCATCGATGTGGCACTTTTAAATGATTTTCTGCAAGGTTGGAGTTTTTCACCTCTTCTGTTCCCGCAGATAACTGTCAAGTACAACATAACCTTTAAATTAGGGGTGAATGGTAGCAATATTCAGTGTTACCACAGCACTTTCTCCCAATCCTAAGAGTGCATCACAATCATTTGATCAGGGAGCTGTTTGGAAATACAGAGCACAGTCCACCATTCCAGACTATGAGCATAATTTCCAACCTAAGGAATGTGTATCTCTATTTTAAGGAAATCTTCACAGGTCATTTTTATGAGGAGCCAGATTTGAAAACACTAATATGTGATCATTATGCAAATGCTGGTACAAATGAGCAGCTTCTTGATTATTCTTGGGCAGATTAACAATCAGAGGGATGGAGGAGGAAGGGAAGGGAACTGGCACATGTTGAACAATACTCACATGGTGCTAGCATTTTTCTCATTAAGCGACTTACTGGAAATCGGTACCATTATCTCCATTTTGAACATGGCAGACCTGGCTTAGAGAGGTTATGTGACTTTGCCTATTTGTATCATTCACACAATGAATCAGTGTTAGACCTGAGTCTGTCTACAGGCTTCATCTCTAAATTCCTGCTCTTTCTACTACACCACACTGTTATATACAAGTGATGTGATGACAATGGGTTCGATCTTGTTGAAACTCTTTCAGCTTCATAGACAACAGCTTTTCTCCCAGGGCAAGATGGATAGGCACAAAACAGTGATTCCTGCAAATATCCTAACATGAGAAAATCTCACTATGTGGAAGGTACTAGGCAAGTGGCAAGGACTGATTCAAAAAGCATCGAGAGTAAGGCCCCAACTTCAAATAGGCATCAATCTGATTGAGAACATGACAAATTGATGAGGAAGCATAAGCAGCAAAGACAGAAATAAATGAAAAGTACAAAGAGTGCAGCAAAGAAAATAGCACATTTCATCAAATTTATAATCATAAGATTTGGTGTCATGAAGGAGACTTATTACTGAATATGTCACTAAGGAAGAAGAGAAAATCTCCAATTTAAGTTTAATAGCGTACCTTCAAGTTAGTGCTGCAAATGCAGGAATGGGTCCCGCCAGCTTCTCTTGGCTTTCAAATCTCTTCTATCCATTCTCAGGGATTTGGTTGCACTTCTGCCATCCGCTTCATGGCGTGGCATGTGAAAGCAAGCCTTCTGCAGCCATCTCCACAAGAACATACAGCCCAGCTTCATCTACATGGGAGTTTTCCTGTCGGAGGTTCTTAGGTAAAGTAATTGATGTTCCTTCAAAATATTTGCTTCACTCATATCAAATTCAGGCCCCTGTGCTCGGTTCCTGCACACATGACTACTTGTGCTTCAATGGTGAATCGTAGCGCAGTCTTCTTAAAGCATTTTAAACAGCAAATAACCTTAACGTGGTTAGTGCTAACTAGGCACAGAACTCAGGTGAAGAAACGAAAGGAGTGATGGCTCAGCTGAGCCAGACACACCCAGGACCTTCATACTGTTGCCCGGTGGGCTGCAATCCTAAGATGTGATCTATTATAAGTCTCATTTAGATTTCAGAGATAATTAAAAGGTGAAAACTCGTACATCTTAAAATCAGTTAAAATGGTAATTAACACATGACAAGGGCATTTCCATTGGATGGTAAGAGAAGGTATCAAAGGGGCTGACTTTTATTTCATCAGGAATGGGTAGGGAATGGGTGAAAAAGGGAGGAGAGACAACTGCAGGTGTGGAGAACTGCTGGAGCAAAGGTGTAGTGGAGAGAAAACATATGGAATGTTTGGCAGGTGATCAACAGACATGAGAAAGCACAACATTTAAAACATTCCTATCTATTATTACCTGGATCCTCTTCCTACTTTATGCAGAATATTGGATGCTTTCTACCAACTGAATAATAAAGTGCAAAAACTTTAGACTGGAATTCATGACTTTCCAGGAACTGGCTTCAAACTACCATTTCCTCTCCTGCCCAGTTCAGTACCTCATGCTTCACTGTCACATTCCCTCCTGCACCACCAAAGGTGCCCTTTTACAACGTCCTTTTATTTCAATCCACTAACCTCTTTCAATGCTCAATCATGGCAGGAATGGGTATTTCATGACCAGTAATCCCTTCCAAAGACAATTGCAAAAGAAAGGCCTGGCGGTTGACGCTTGCTAGAGCCATTTGTGGAAGGAGGCGGCGTTTCCCTGCTTGTGACTGCCTGTTGGGTTTGTGTTCAGCCAGAAGAAGATCCAGCCTATTACCGCTTGCTACATGCAAAGGGAACACACAGAGGCATTAAAGCCTGCCCGTGGGACCCGGGTGTTGAATTACTTTTCTCAGTGTGTTATATTCTGTGCTTTTCCACTTCCAAGCAAGAGGGCGAGGTGGTTAGCGTGCCTGTGCCCTGTGCATGTTTTGGTGGCATTATTCAGGAACTGAAGCACAATCTCAGCCAAGTCATGGTTTGTCTCACTGTAGCGAAGCTATTTCTTTGAATAATTTCAGCTACCGTAATTACATTTTAAAGATACATAATAAATGGCTATTAGGCTCCAGTTAGGAGGTTTGCTGAGGTGTGAACTGACCATTTTGTTCCTTTCACTTTTATCAATAGTTGCTTCAAGCCCCACAGTCTACAGAAGACAAAAAGATGTACTGGAATATCTGAGGCTGTAGGTTTATCACTATACATTATGAATAATTTAATGCAGTAACAAAATAACGCACTGATAAAAGCCAACAAGTAATATTCTATTCATAGCTGGCTGGATAATCAGAGCTATCCTGAGGTGCTTTTTCTAACACTAATTTAAAATTTGCACTATGGCTTTCTGCCTTCCCAAAGGATAAGGTGCTTTTTGATGAGGTTTGCTACACACCCTTTAGTGGCCTTTCCAACTGGGTTCCAAAGTGCACTTCCCTATACGCAAGAGAAGTAGAATAATTCACGAATAAACGGTCATTTTGGCCTTATTTCGCTTTTTCCTTATTCTATTGGCTTAGTATTTGAAATTTTACTTTCTCTAGGTTTCTTGACAATTTCCACAGCGGTACTAAGAATAACCTTTATATAATATCATATCATAAAAGAGTTATAATTAGATCAGAGAATGGGCACTCCTGAAATAAATCAGGTATGCATGGTGAAACCAGAAAGCACACTGTAGAGATGGCCCCTGTCCAGAAATGCAGTTTCCATCTGTAGATGGGCCGCAGTCCGGTGTTTTTCTCCTTCCCGGTGCCATCAGCCTTCTAGAGGAATTCGCAGCGGTAGCTTTCCCCGTCGCTCGCGGATGTTTTCTGTCTTTATAACCTGAAATGCACGGTTGATTCACAACCTTCAGCAACAGGATATAATTCTATTTGAGAAAGCTCTACTGAGCCTCTTTGTGATTCTCTCAATCACCGATTTGGACTTTGTCTCTTTTTTTTGTTGCATGGTCGGGGAATCGAACCCGGGTCTCTCGCATGCAAGGCGGGCATCCTAACCACTGAACTTCCCGTGCCCGCTTTACTCTGTCTTTTAACATGTGAGAATCACTCCCATCCTAGCAGCCAAAAGAGGGAAAGCTCAGGGTCATTTTCTGTTTCTTGAGTGATTGAGCTTCTCAGGAAGACAAGATTGATTTTTGTTAAGGACTCAGAAAACATTCAGCATATTGACTAATCCTAAGGGACTGATTCAGGCACTGGAGAAAAAAGATGGCCCATCTTCTTTCCTCAGCCAGTGCATGTGCTTGTTCAAGGACAGAATCACTGCGCTCTAATCAGCAATCAGACAAAATGAGGGTCAGAAAGGCTAGACGTTTTCTGAGAGAAATCTCTTGGGACTGCAGTCCTAAGAGAAGGGCTGGGCGTGGGTGCACACTGTTCCTTCATCCGCGCAAGCTCTGCACGCCTCACCTCCAGGCCGGGAATTTCTAGTAATTTTTAGTAGAGCCCATTCCTTTGTATCTCACCCCATATGTTCTTATCTGAGGATTTAAATCTCTATGTCAGGCAGTGACAGGATCATAGAATCATGCCATCTTTTTAAGTAATCAAGGCAGAGAATCTCAAAAATCAGGTGATAAAATATACAAGGAATAAGATTGATTTCACTCATTTTCTCAGATTTCAGAGCACTGAATCGTAAGAGTACAAAAAAAGAAAACTAAGCTTTTCCTGAAACGGTTTGGGTTCTGAGGTATGCATTTTCATTTAAATTTAGACATTAGTTCAAAACATATTGGAAAGTTAGTTAATAGAAACTAGATTTGCCTACAGAAGAGAGTATTTGGGTGCTATTCAATATCTTACCCACCAGAGCAGCAAAATGGGAATTACAATTGCTATTTTTTATTTCTACTTTTCTTAAAAAAAGTTTCAACTTAAAATTGATACTGAAATATGGATATTTAAACTCTCTGGATCAGTTTTCTATGACAATAACATCAGAAGCATATTTGTAAGCCATCAAATGTCTTGTCAAATGACAACAGAGAATAAGATATTTTTACCTCCATTCACCTTTCCGAAGCAAGAAATTTTAAATAATTTCTTTATTCAATACATGCTCTTGAACATCTGCTTTATGCAAGGCCCCGAGTTAGTCCCAGCAGATAAAACAAAAATGCAGAGGAACATAACTCTTCCATTCAAGGAATTTGGGATCTAACAAGGTTCTTGATGTGTTTGTACTGTTTCCTGTTTTATTTTGTATCAAATAAAACACAAAAATGGCAGAATTTACATTTAGTCAGTTGTCTAACAAAAATTGTGCTCTGCTACACTGTAGGAATGAAAGAGAAGTGACACTTATTTAACACCTACTGAATGCTGGTCATCACCCCAGGTATTTTACAAGCATAATCTCATTTTAAAAAATAATTTCTTTTGAAACCATTTCAAATTTACAGAAAATCTGAAATGACAGTACAAGTATGCCAAGAGACCTCGTTCAAATTTTGCCAGCTTCCCCAGCGATGCCCTTTAAAGCTCAAATCCAGGATCCACATTGCACTCTCTGGATATGGCTGCTTGTCCATCAGGTCTGTATAAGGCCCTCAGCCTTTCCTTCACTTTCACAACTTTGACATTTTCTAGACTATAGGTTTGTACTGCCTAATGTTTCCTCACGATTAGATTCAGATTATGAAATTTGGGCTGGAACCACATGGAAATAATGCTGAGTGCTTCTCATTGCGTCTTATTGGGTGGCCCACCATGTCCATTTGTCCCATTACTGACAATCTCATTTTAAGTAAGCTTTGTCTACTCTCTGATCGCAAAAGAAATTTTTGCTCCTTATTAAAAGTCAAATATTACTAATGTGCAAAACAAAGTATTACTTATTTCTCCATAAGACAGCTACTCAGTTTAGCATGAAATCATCCTATTATTTTCTGTTTGCATTTATAATAGGCAGTGAACTTGGCTGTGTGAATCATATTAACTCTTTCAATTCCCACAAACAACCATGTGAGAACTTTTCAATTTAACCTCTATTCACTAATAAGGGCATTTGCCCAAGATTACGCACAAAGGAAATAAGTAAACTAGTCTGTGAAGGGGTCTCTTTGAAACCAAATCCCATCTTCATTATGCATTCTGTTATAAAGTATATTGCTGTAGAAGGCTTCATATGTAAGATATTTAAGTGAATGTCTTTAATTATCTGTCCGGGAAGCAGGGTTTTAAAAAAAATTAAAGAAAATCGCATGAGAATTCTTTTTTTTAATTAGAGAAGCTGTAGGTTTACAGAAATATACGTAAAACACAGAGTTCGCATATACTACCCTATTACTAACACCTTGCATTAGCGTGGTATATTTGTTACAAGTTGTGAAAGAACATTTTTATAATTATAATTATAAAAAATTTAATTATAATCCATCATTTACATCACTATTTGTGATGTACAGTCCTATGTTTTTGTTTTTATTAATTTTTATTCTAGTAACATTGAAATTTCCACGTTAAACCACAGTCAAATATATAATTCAAATATATAATTCTGCACTGTTAATTACACTCACAATGTTCTGCTATCATCACTACCACTCATTACCAAAATTTAAGATCAATCTAAATGGAAACTTTCTATAATTTAAGCATTAACTCCTCATTCCCTACCTCCACCCTGTCCCCTGCTAACCTATATTCTAGATTCTGACTTTATGATTTGGGTTATTTTAATTATTTCATATCAGCGAGGTCATGAAGGACATACTTGTCCTTTTTTGCCAGGCTTATTTCACTCGGCATAATGTCCTCAAGGTTCAAGGTTCATGGTAGAGGTATGTGTATCAGAACTTCATTCCTTTTTATGGCTGAAAACTTTTCATTGTATGTATATACCACATTTTACTTATCCATTCATTGATTGATGGCACTTGAGTTGCTTCTATCTCTTGGTAATTTTCAATAATGCTGCTATGAACTTTGGTGTTCAAACACTTGTTAGAGTCCCTCCTCTCAAATATTTTGGTATACACCTAGAAGTGGGATTGCCAGGTCATATATCATATGGTAATTCTATGCTTAACTTTCAGAGGAACCATTAAACTGTCTTTCACAGTGACTGCACCATTTTACATTGGCACCAGCCATCAATGATTGTTCTTATTTCTCCCCATCCTCTCCAACATTTGTTTTCTGCTTTTCTAAAAGTGGCTTTTTAATAGATGTAACATGGTATCTCACCGTGGTTTTTATTCGCATTTCCATAAAGCTAGTGATGTTGAGCTTCTTTTCATGTGCTTTTTCGTCATTTGTGTATCTCCTTTAGAGAAATGTCCATTCATGGCTTTTGTCCAGTTTTTAATGGGTCATTTGCTTTTTTATTGTCAAGATGTAGGATTTCTTTATATATTCTGGATATTAAACCATTATCAGATATGGGGTATTCAAATATTGTCTTCCATTGAGTAAGTTGTCTTATTTTCACAATAAAGTCCTTGAAGAGACAGAAGTTTTAAATTTTGATGAGGTCCCTTTTAACTATTTTTTCTTTTGTTGCCTTGCTTTGAGTATAAAGTCTAAGAAACTTTTCCTAAACACGTGGTCATAAAGATGCTTCCCTATGTCTTCTTTTAGGAGTTTTATAGTTCTGATACTTATGCTTAGGTCTATAATCCATTTTGAGTTGATTTTTTATATGGTGTAAGGTAGGAGTCTCTAGTCATTCTTTTGCATGTTGACACCCAGCTTCCACAGCACCATTCTTTGAAGAGACTAGTCTTTCCAAAATGAGTAGTCTTTGCTCTCTCGTCAGATATCAGTTGGCCAGAATGTGAGGGTTGATCTCTGAACTCAATTCAATTCCAACAGCCTATATTCTGTCTTGTACCAGTAAAAGCTGTTTTGATTACTATAGCTTTGTATTAAGTTCAAGATTGGGAAATGCGAATCCTCCAACCAACTTTGTTCTCCTTTTTCAGAAGGTTATGGTTACTTCGGCCCTTTACTCTTCCCTATAAATTTGATGATTTGTTTTCCCATTTCTGCAAAGATGGCTATTGGGGTATCTATTGGGATTGCATAGAATCTGTAAATCACTTCAGTAGAATTGCCATCTGAACAATATTTAGTCTTGCAATTCATGAACACAGGACATCTTCGCATTTACTCTGGTCTTTGATTTTTTTGGCAATATTTTGTAGTTTTCTGTGTGCAAGTCTTTTACATCCTTGACTAGATTTATTCCTAGGTACCTGATTCTTGTAGTTGCTATTGCAAATTCAATACTTATCTTGATCTCTTCTTCTGATTCTCCATTAATCATGTACAGATGCACTACTGATTTTGGGTTGTTGACTTTGTACTGCACCATTTTCCTGAATTCATATATTAGTCCCAGTTTTCTTGTAGATTTTGCAGGATTTTCTATACAGGTTTATGTCTTATTTAAATGGGGGAAATTTTACTTTTCCTTTCTAATTTCCATGCCTTTAATTTCCTTTTGCTGCCTAATTGATCTAGTAAGAACTTCCAGTACTATGTTGAATAACAGTGATGAAGGTGGACACCCTTTATATTGTTCCTGATTTAAGAGAGAAATATGTATGTCATCTGTTCTAGTTTGCTAGCTGCCAGAATGCAATATACCAGAAACGGAATGGCTTTTAAAAAGGGGAATTTAATGAGTTGCTAGTTTACAGTTCTAAGGCCGAGAAAATGTCCCAATTAAAACAAGTCTATAGAAATGTCCAATCAAAGGCATCCAGGGAAAGATACCTTGGTTCAAGAAGGCCGATGAAGTTCAGGGTTTCTCTCTCAAGTGAGAAGGCACATGGCAAACACAGTCAGGGCTTCTCTCCCAGCTGGAAGGGCACATGGCGAATACGGCGTCATCTGCTAGCTTTCTCTCCTGGCTTCCGGTTTCACGAAGCTCCCCGGGAGGCATCTTCCTTCTTCATCTCCAAAGGTCTCTGGCTGGTGGACTCTCTGCTTTGTGGTGCTGCAGCATTCTCTGCTCTCTCTGAAGTCTCTCATTCTCCAAAATGTTTCCTCTTTTATAGGACTTCAGAAACTAATCAAGACCCACTCAAATGAGTGGAGACATGTCATCCCCTAATCCATTTTAACAACCATTCTTAACTAAATCACATCAACCAGGGAGATGATCTCATTAGTTTCAAACATACAGCATTGAGTAGAGATTATTCTACCTTTATGAAATGGGATTTATATTAAAACATGGCTTTTCTTAGGGGGCATACTTCCTTTCAAACCAGCACATCATCATTGGCTGTAATAATGATCACTGAGGGTTTTTCATAGATGCCCTTTATCATTTTAAGGCAGTTCCTTTCTATTCCTAGTTTACTAAGTATTTTTATCAAGAGATGCTAGATTTTGTCAACTGCCTTTTTTGCATCATCAAGATTATCATCTTCTTTTTCCCTTTTGTTAATGTGGTATATTACATTAATTTTCTTATCCTAAAACACTCATGCAAACCTTGGATGAATCCCACTTGTTCATGATGTATAAATTGTTTTGTGTGCTGTTGGACTCTGTTTGCTAGTATTTTGTTGAGAATTTTTGCATCTGTATTCATAAGGGATCTTGATCTACAGTTTTCTTTTTCGTGGCATCTTTACTGGATCATAAGCATGATGTTGGCCTCAGAGAATGACTTAGGGAAGGGTACTTCCTGTTCAATTTCTTAGAAGGCTCTCAGCAGGATTGCAGTTATTTCTTCTTGGAATGTTTGGTAAAATTCACCTGTGAAGCCATGGGATCCTGTACTTGTCTTTGTCAGAAATGTTTTAGGACTATTTCAATTTCTTTATTAGTTATTGGTTTGTTGAGATCTTTCATTTCTTCTTGAGTAACGTGGGTCAATTTTTGTGTTTCTAGGAAATTGTCTGTTTCATCTAGGTTATCCAATTTATTAGCATACAGTTATTCCTAGTATCCTCTTACAGTCTTCTTTATCTCTGTGGGGTCAGTAGTAATGTCTCTCTTTTCATTTTTGATTTCATTATATTTGTGACCTATCTCATTTCTTTCTCAGTGTATCTAAATAATTTCCAATTTTATTGATCTTTCCAAAGATCCAACTTGTAGTATTTTTTAGTATCTTTATTCCTTTTTTATTCACCATCTCATTTATCTCTGCTGTAATCTTTGTTATTTCCTTCCTTTTGTTCACTTTGGGTTAGGTTATTTTTCTAGATCCTCTAGTTCTGCAATAAGGACTATGATTTGCAATCTTTCTTCTTTTTTAATACAAGCATTTAGATTTATAAACTTCCCTCTCAGCACTGCCTTTGATGCATCCCATCAGTCATGGTAGGTTGTGTTTTCACTTTGATTTGTCTCAAGATAGTTCTAATTCCCCTTGCAAGTTCTTCTTTGATCTATAGGTTAATAGTACCTTCTTTAATTTACACATATGTGTGAATTTTCCATCTCTCTCTCTGTTATTGATTTCTAGTTTCATTACGTTGTGGTCAGAGAAGATACATTGCATGATTTCATTTTTAAAATTTATTGACTTGTTTTGTTATCTACCACATGGTTCATCCTGGAGAACGGCTCATGGGCACTAGAGAAGAAAATGTACTCTGCTGCTGCGTGAAGTGTTCTATACAAGTCTGTTAGGCCTAGCTAGATTAGAGAATCACTCAACCTTCTATTTCCTTATTGATGATCTATCTAGACGTTCTACCCATTAATGAAAGTGATACACTGAAATCTTCTACTATTAAGGAGACGTATTTCTCCCTTCAAATCTGTCACTATTTATTTCATATACTTTGGGTCTCTGCTGTGCAGTTCAAATAATTTTATAATTATATATTTTTATCCATTTTATATCAGTACATAGTACCCCTCTTTGTCCCTTTTAACAGTTTTCAACTTAAAGCCTATTTATCTGATGTTAGTAAAGCTACATCAGCTCTCTTTGGTTATTACTTGCATGGTATATATTTGAGATCCTTTCACTTTCAATGTATTTACATATTTGAACTTATTGCAAGTCTCTTGGAAAAAGCATAGAGTTGGGTCACGCTTTTGATGACATTCTGCCAATCTCTGCCTTTTCACTTGGGAGTTCTATCAATTTACATTTACAATAACTACTGATAATGCAAGGCTTTCTTTTGCTATTTTACCATTTTGTGTTTATAACTCTTATACCTTGTTCTTCCATTAATGTCTACTTCCATATTTATTTGATGTTTTATATTGCACCATTTTGAAACCCATCTCACTTCTTTCTGAATTTATTTTGTGTTTTCCAAAATGGGCTGCTCTTCAATGGCTTATATAGTTAAAACAGAAGTGTTGAAAACCTCTCCCCCATTCTAAGTCCCTCTATTAAACATCTAACAATTCAATATTATCCTCAACTTTAAAATTCCATTTCAGCATGTATATTCTATATGATATTTGGTATATTGTTTTTAACTCCACACTAGTCAGCTGTTTGAATTGCCATCACACAATTTCTCTGTTCTTTCATTTTTTGTGTGTGAAACATCACATATATACAAAAAAAAACAATAAATTTTACATTTTTTTTAATTTATTTTTTTTTACATGGGCAGGCACTGGGAAGCGAACCCGGGTCCTCGGGCATGGCAGGCAAGCACTCTTGCCTGCTGAGCCACCGTGGCCTGCCCAAATCTTACATTTTAACAAGGAGTTTTAGAACAGATTTCAAAGTTTGGTATGGGTTATAGTTCCACAATTTCTTGTTTTCCTTCTAGCTGTTCCAAGATAATATCTCCAAATAGTGGAGATATTTGGGTTATGCCCATTCTAACTTTTTTCATGTTGAAAAAAGTCATATCAACAGTGTGGGATAAGGGGATAGAATTTGTTGATGTTTTGGGGGAAACTGGCAACTCTGGGTTTCAGGACTTATCTGACCTTGGAACCATCTGAAAGTTTTAGGTTTCTACAAAGTAAACTTAGTGTGTGCAATTTTTGTAAGATCTCAGATAGATGCCTGGGTGTTCTTTAGCATTAACTGTAATGAGACTGGTTGGGGTTTGGCAAGCAGCTATGTCTAGTTGAAGCTGGCATAAGAATAGCCTCTCAACTTCTTTTGAACTTTCTTAGCCATTGATATATTATTTTATTACACTTCTTTTCCCCCTTTTGGTCAGGAAGGCTTTGTTGAGCTAATGTCCCACACTGGGGAGACTCACACCCCTGAATATCATGTCCCATGTAGAGGGGAGGGTAATGATTTTACTTGCAGAGTTGGGCTTTGAGAGAGAGAGAGGCCACATCTGAGCAATCAAAGAGGTTCTCTGGCAGTAACTCTTAGGTATAATTTTAGGTAGGCTTAGCTTCTCTACTAGAGAAAAAAGTTTCTGAATTTATTCTTCATGTTTTTTCTTTGTGGTTACTGTGGGGTTAAAGTTTAATATCCTAAATCTATAATAATTATGTTTGCTTTGATACCAATTTATCTTCAATAACCTATACAACACTGTTACTGTACCCCTTATTCTCACCATTTTTTAATTGGCTTTTATTAAACTATGTCCAAAAGCATCATTTTTTCATACATTTTATGTATTTGCATTTTATCATCTGTATGAAGCAAGAACTGGAGTTAGATAGCAAACTATACAATAGTACTGGCATTTATAATTACTGATATGATTGCCTTTTCCAGATATCTGTATTTCTTTATGCTTCTTTGATCCACTGTCTAGTGTCCTTTCCTTTCAGTCTGAAGAACTTCCTTTTACATTGCTTGTAGGGCAGGTCTAATGGTGACAAATTCCCTCAGTTTTTATTTATTTGGGAATGTCTTAATCTCACTCTCATCTTTTAAAGAAAGTCTTGCCATCTATAACATTCTTGGTTGACAATGCTTTTTAATCAAAACTTTAATTATTTTTGTACCATTGCTTTCTTGCCCCCAGGGTTTCTAGTGAGAAATTAGTACTTAATCTTACTGGGATGTCCTTGTATATAACTCATTGCTTTTCTCTTGTAGTTTTCAGAACTCTCTCCTTGACCTTTGCATTAGACAATTTGATTACTATATGTCTGGGCATGGCTCTCTTTGAATTTAGCCTATTTGGGGCTCACTGGGCTGCCTGAATGTTGATGCTCATGTCTTTCATTAAATTTGTGAGGTTTTCTGGCCATTATTTATTGAAATATTCCTTCTTCCTCTTTCTTCTCCTACTGGGACTCCCATAATGTATGTATTGGTTTGCTTGATGGTGTCTCACATCTCTTAGGATCTTTTCTTTTTTTATTCCTAAATCATTCTGCTCCTCAGCCTGAATTATTCCAGTTACCTTGTCTTTGAGTTCACTGTTCTTTTTTTTCTGCCATCCTCAATTTTCTGATGAAACCATCTAGGGAATTTTTCATTTCAGTTGTTGTGTTCTTCAACTCCAGTATTTCTCTGGAGAGATTCTCAAATTATTCATTCTTTGTTTCCCTCATAATCTCTAGTTCTTTCCCCATGATTTCCTTTATTTCTTTGAGTAGATCATTATTTATAGTCTCTGCCTCTTAAGACCAAATTCCGGTCATCTTTGTTGATGGATTCCAGATTTTTATCTTGTTCTTTTGAATGGGCCATTATTTCCTTTCTTTTTTTGTCCTGTAATCTTTTGTTTCACACCATACATTTTAATATTTTAAAGACTTAACTTTGTCCTTTAAGTTTGTATTCAGCTAGTGATCTGAGAGATTTTCTTGAATGTCAGGAGCTAATAACAACAAACAAACCAAGACAATAGCAACTTTCACTCCTTTTGAAAATTTTGCTGCTGGTCTCTTCAGCATAACTCTCCTATTCAAAAAGATCAACGCAAACCAAAGAGGAATACAGCGTTTTTTTTCTGTCTTAGCTGATCCTGTGTGGAGCTGGAACAGGGGTGCCTTCTTTTCCTGAGCCTGTGCTTACTGGCAGTCCTAGGAATTCCCCATTTACAGTCTACAGGAGTTTGAGTGATTGCCCCTTATACTCCCTTTAGAACAGAACTCCTTCCCCTCCTGGGTTCTCTTTTGAGTGATTTAATGCAGGTAGTACTTTGACCCAGGCTGTTTCAACTTACTTGTTTCTCACACTGACCTAGCCCATTGCAGGAGATTTCTCTGCCCTCAGGACAAACTCTTAATGGGTAAGCCCAAGATCTCACAGGTCTTTATGGCAAATTAGCAGCTCTTCAGGATTCTCCTGGATGCTACACAGTATTCCTCTAGATTCCAGACTTTCAAAATGATTGATTCAGATATGCCTGCCAGTTCAATAGCTGCTCTGGTAGAGGGAATTGTTCCCAAAGTATCAAACTTCATCATCTATCCACAATCCTCTGTATAGGAATTCTTAGCTATGGAAATGACACTGTCCAGTTTTGGCGAGGAAAACACTTTCTCATCATCTTTACAGGATTGATTACAGTAGTTTTAAATAAATGAAAGTGTGACGATCCCTTTGGATGGCTTTCTATTCATATTTTCATTTCCATTTTGCCTATATTATGTGTTGCCAAATGATTAAACTTTTATAACCAATATGTTCTGTTAAAACTAGTCCATGGGTAAATATTAAAGAAACCGGATTCTATTTCAAATTCTGTCACTAATAAGCTATGAGTTCTGAAGCAGTTTTTAAATTCATCGGTGGGTTTGTCTTCTTGTTTGTAAAATCAAGAGAAATGATAGCTATCTTTACTTTTCCACATATTAGAAAATGAATACAATGTGGAATCAATATGTGAAGAGTTGGGGGCATTTGGTTTCTCTTCCTCTTCAATCTCTTCCTTATTGTCCCATGTCAAATTGCTTGATACCTCTTAGGGTACAGAGACTATTGCAGCTTGAACTTCTACTTGCCACATTGGAAGGTAATGTACCTTCTTCTCTGGAGACACCAGGGAACCATTTTAACTGCCCCTGATCCTTCAAACCAAAATCTTAGCTCCCTTTCTTTCTTTTCTTATAAATAATGCTTGAGTGCCTTGAGGATCCATTCTGAAGAATATCATGGGGGCAGGGGTGGCTGAGTAGTCTGGAGTAGAAAGTAACTTTGATTCCCACCAAATGGTTTTATAATAGCAAAATATAAGCGCAATATAATTTCTCAATAGACATCTTTGCTTGAATTTACATATGTAAATATCTTACCCTTCTTCCAACCCTTCTCTATCACTCTTACCTCTCCATTTCCTCCCACCCTGCTCTTTGATCTAGAAAAGTCTCAGATTTCTAGAAAGATTTGTTACCTCTAACCCCATTATCAGTAAAACCTGTACTTCCTTTAGCAGGGGACAGAAATAAGTTGTAAAGCATCCCTGGGACACAAAATGTTGCATGAAGCTTAAACTTGGACTTATCGAGAGCTGGTGGCTAATTTTCTGAGAGTGGTTTCTTGAAATGGGAGGGTAGTGAGATGGGACAGGACACTCCTGAGAAAATATAAGCAGTTCTTGAAGGGGTGGCCTTGATTAGATGCCCATCAGTGGGTTACTGTCAGGACTAGTAGATGAAATCACAGGAAAATCACCATCCATCTCCTTTCTCTCTCCATTCATTTCTTAATTCACTCATTCATCAAATACTAAGCACTGTAATGCAAGGTACCGTGTGGCAGGGATTGGAGATGGGAATCCAGAGCTAAATAAGACTCGGTTACTGCTGTCAGAAAACTTACTGCATAGTAGGAGAGACAGAAAATAAATAAAAACCATTTACTTTACAAAAATATTTTGGCATGTTCTCTTCATGTGGCTAGAATCAAGTCATAATATGTGTATTTATTCTGAAATAGAAAGTCAACATTTCTTATACGCTTTTGAACAAAAATAAGAAATAATTTTAAATGCACTTGTGGACTGTTAACAACAAGTTTAAGGTGAAGTTAAGAACAAATTTAAATACCTCAGTGATATTAAATTTATAAAAATAACTAAATTTATAAAGATGTCACAATGTATATCTGCTCTTGGTGAAGCACCCCAGTATAAGATATGCCATTCTCATCACCTCAGATAAACAGAAAACCTTGTTTTATTGTTACCTTACTATGGTGTCATTTAAAGCAAGTCTAATAAATTGAGTAAAAACCAAAACAAGTCAAGCATTACCTTACAACTAACTCTTTCTCCTTTAGTACATCATAGAATAATGCATTTTCCTGGCAAAATAAAAAATAAATTTTCTTCCTATTGTATTTCCTGTTTTTTGAGTTAAGAAGAAAAATATTTTAAAAATCTAATCAAATCAATAAAGTTTCATTGCCAGTTTTGCCAGGCTTAAGCCCACATGCTCGTGTACATACCTTTTTGTTTAGGGAAATGCTGCTCATTTGAAGGTGCTTGGTGTAATGAATGAACAGTTAGGCCAGTGGAATTTGGTGTCAGAAGGCCTGGATTTAAACCTTTGCTTTTTCTCTCAGGAGCTCTATAAATTCATGCAAATTCTGTCCTCTTAGCACTATTCTGAGGATTAAATTAACTAGTGCATGTAAATGAATTAGTGGGCCCCAGCACTGAGTAAATGATAAATGAATACATGTTAAGTAATATTAGAGGTAGGTTTTTTTTAAAACATGCATTTGGAGGTTCCATTACCAATTTTAGATCATCCGAGCACCATTTGTTACTAAGTGAATACCTTTAGGATTTAGCAGAACAATTTTATAATTTAAAAATATTGCCTAATTAGTCTGAATATCTATTTTAAAGTGTAGCACTGAGCCGAGGAAAGGAGCCTACCCTTCCAGGATCCATGTTATTCACAATCTATGGCCTTGTTAACCTGGCAGTGAGAGGACTTGTGTTTGGTTTGGACTTGATTCCAAGTGTCTGCTTTAAATCTGGGGTAATTTCCAGATGATGATTTTAGATGCTCTGAAATAAAGAGGGTTTTCAATATACTACCAGTATGTGTCCCGTTTGAGAATGAGACTCCATAGTATTTTTAAACAGAAGCACATCATTTTGTCTACTTGAGTCCAAATTTTCGTGCCTCATCCTGGAGGTTTCATGAATGTTCCTTGCCTGTTCTTTTTTTTTTGCACGAGTAGACACTGGGAAATGAACCTGGGTCTCCAGCATGGCAGGTGAGAACTCTGTCTGCTGAGCCACCATGACCCATCCTGTGTGTGCATTTTATAAATCTGTCTGACCAGCAAATATTTCTCTCATGTTCACTGAGTGAAGACAAGTTCAAAGACAGGTGGGACATAGGGAATGCCCTGAGAGTTGGCAAACTAAAATTGACCTGAGAAATTTCCAAGAAATTTGCATTCTTCAACACATGATGTTTTGGCATAAAGCAGAAGTCTATAAACTAGAAGTTTATGGCCAGTTCTAGTCTATAGGTGTGTTTTTCACTTAGCCCGCATCATGTTTATAAAATATTTTAACTGAGTTGTTCACGCAAAGATTAAAAAATGTTATATAAAAACCTGGGCTTCCTGACCTTGAGGGTTGCTCTTATGAAACTTATTTCTGTAGTGGAGAAGCTAAGCCTACCTATACTTATGCCTAAGAATTATCTCTAGAGAACTTCTTTTGTTGCTCAGAGGTGGCCTCTCTCACTATAAACCCAACTCTGCAAATAAAATCATTACCCTAGTGGGCCATGACATCTAGGGTGTGAGTCTCTCTGGCAATGTGCAGCATAACTTCCAAGGCTGAGCCTGGCCCTAGCACCATGAGATTCTAACTGAAAGGAGGAAAAGAAATATAATGAAATAAGGTATGTTTGCTTGTAAACTGCTAGAATCCAATATATCAGAAATGGGTTTTTAAAGAGGGAATTTAATAAGTCACAAGTTTATAAAGCCTACTAAAATGTCCAAAGTAAGGAATCCAGGTAAAGATACCTTAATTCAAGGAAGGTTGATTCAAGGAAGGTTGATGGGTCTGGAACAGCTCTGTTACCTGGGAAGTCACATGGTTGGCATCAGTTGGTCCCTTGTTCCTGGCCTCCATTGCTTTCAACCTCTGTTCCTATGAGGGGTTCCTCACTTTGCTTCTCCAGAGATGGCTTTCATCTCTTGGCTTCCCTTGGCTCTCTCCAGGTTCTAGCTTGCTTAACATCTCATGGTGACATCTGCTGGGCTCCAAGCATTTCCAACAACAGCATCTCCAAATGTCAGCTTCTGTGTCAGTTCTGCTCTGAAGTTTCTGTTGGCTCTGTCATTTCTGAGGTTTCTCCAACATATTTCCCTTTTTAAAGACTCCAGTAAACTAATCAAGATCCACCTGGAATGGGTAGACTCCCATCTCCATCTAATCTAAAGGTCACACACATAATTGGGTAGGTCACATCTCTGTGGCAATAATCTAATCAAAAGTTTCCAATCTAAACTATTGAATCAAGATTAAAAGAAACAGCTATTTCCACAAGATTGGATCAGGATTAAAACATGACTTTTCTGGGGTATGTAATACTTTCAAACCAGTATAAGGTATCAGTGGCTAATAGAGTTCAAATGCAGTCGAGAGGGTATTCTGGAGGCTACTGTTATGCAAGCTTCAGCTAGATGTCCTGATTGCCACAGTTTGCCAAACGCTGACCAATATCACTTTTGTTAACCCTAAAGAATTCCCATGCTCTAGCTGAGATCCTACAAAAGTTGCACACACTAAGTTTACTTTTCAGAAACATAAAACCTTCAAAATGTTTCCCAGGGCAGATAAGTCCTGAAACTGGGAGGCGCCCAAGTCTCCAAGAGCATCAACCACTACCAGGCCCCTACCCCATACTGTCAACACCCAATTTCGTCATGAATAAAAGTTAGAATGTGCATAGCCCGAACACCCCTAAAGAATGGGAGAAGGATCAAAGGAGGAGGAATTATAATAGAGAAGTTAGGATTTAACCAATGAATATGCTTGCTGAATCATTATATCAATATTTCTTTTTAGTCTCCAGTGTCCTGGAGCAGCTAGAAGGGAAAAACAAATTGTGGAACTATAACTCCAACCAAACTTTGAAATTCATTCTAAAACTACTTGTTAAAATGTACTCTGAAATTTACTGCTTTTTTGTATATGTGTCATATTTCACAAAAAACAAAGAATGAAACAAAAGAGAAATTGTGTAATGGCACACTGAAATTGTAGAAGTGTAACCCATACCAAACTCTGAAATCTGTTCTGTAACTACTTGTTAAAATGTACCTTGAAATTTATTGCTTAGTTGTACATATGTTATATTTCACAATTATAAAGACTTCTGGCTTCTTTTGAAACATCAGCAGTAAACTGGGTGCATGTTCCCATACCTGGGAAGCTGAGAAGAATCTTTACGGTAAAGTCACTTAAGTCTTCTGTGTCTCAGTTTCCCTGATCTTAAAGTGGGGATAATATTTGTTCCTCTTCATTTACATTGCTGTAGGGACTGACTGAGCTAATATTCATAAACTGCACAGAAGAGCTTCTGGCTCTTAGTAAATGCTATTAGTATTAGAGTTTCTTTTAGGATGCATTAGTTACGGTGTCGGCTTTTAGTTCAACCATTTCTAGTTTGCCCAGATCTGTCCCGTTTCATCAATTATTTTGTAACCTGCTTGTTTCTTATAGATGTTTAAGTGTTGAATTCTTTGAATCATCTTATGTTTGTTTTCCAAATAAAACGATGGAAATAGACTAAGCAGGCTCCATGGGCTATAACAAATAAATGATTTAAAAGTTAACCCCCCAGTTTTTTTTTTTTTTTTGAGAAGAAGCCAACATTCTATGAACTGCTAAAACATTTAAATGACCATTTGGAGAGGCAGACACAAGTTTTTAAATTAATTTCTCTTCCAAATGCAGCTGGATTAAAGATAAGTTGAGATGCATATTTCACTGTAAATAAAAAACAGCCTACGAGTGTGACAAGGTAAGCTCTTGTTTCCCATCCTGTCATTTTTCAATTTTGTTGTGGAACTCTGGGGGCAGAATGTAGAAATTTGTCTCCTTAAAAAACTGGACTTGAAGGTAATAATGTATCGTGTTGAAAGGACGTAAAATTGATTTTCTGATAAGAGTTCAACTGCTCAAATTCAAAAACCATTAAAAGTGATTATGATGAATAAGAATACATTTTCCAATATTTTGGTTTCATAGGCTCCTTCCCACCAGAAGCAGTGGGTTGGAAAATCACTGGAGAAGGGGTCAGGAGCTCTGGGTTTGCATACTGGCACTACCCCCAACTATCTCAGCCTGCTCCTCCATCAGTATGTGACCCCGTTTATTCATCTGTAAAATAGAGCATTCTTGTCTGAAGTCATAAAGGAGTGTTGTGAGCACTGATTAAATGAATTAAGGGAAAACTACACATTTTAATAATAGGCCCTACATAGGCCCAGTGGGCCCAGTGGTCATTTTGGTATTTTATTTACATAATCCAATCAAATAAAATAGAATTCATTGTCCAAGCTATCTTGAATTTTTCAGTTTTTAACGATCCTTCAAGATTATCACTACCTTCTTAATTACCCAGCCTAAAAAGTTAAATACATGTTTGCAGCTTGTGAAAAGAAACATACTCAAAAAGTAGAAAGAAATCTTGTACGCTTCTCTTGCCTAACAGCCAGGATTATATTGTGAACCTACTAATACAGAAATATAGAAATTAATGCTGGACTTCAATGTGCTCCCCAAACTAGTATTGTCAGTAAAAACTGTGCTTTCTAGCATGAGATGCTGAAAAAAAAAAAATCACTCCATTCATTATTCTAGACAGATGAGAAATCTCTCCTGGGAAGGCTGTAAAATCTACTGCAAAGAATAAAGCTATAATATGCTGTCAGCAACAATTTGCCTTGGCAGGGGACGGACAATATGATCTAACAGTTCCTTTTATTTCTAATTTCTATGATTCTGGGTTTTTTTCAAGTCTTATATAGTTCTCTTAACCCAATTCCATTACATACTGAGCCAGAATCTCCCGGTGTTTAAGCTGCCCTCTCTGGTTATCTGGTACTTTTGGAAAATACATTATTAACACTTTGTTCAGCAGGTTAACTCTTTTATGACTCATTCTGAACAAACCTCCATAGTCCAATACACAATATGGTTATTCTGATGATTTGATACAGTCATTTTCTACAGGGACAAAAGTAAGCAAAGATCTGGAGCTATGATTACACTGCCCTCATTGCTTTTAGCTCTTAGTAATCCCTGCCTTGTGAATCTCATTCTTCTGGCCAGAACTCTGCAACAAACATGGTTTCCTACTACATAGACCTTGTTTAAAACTCTGAGGATGCCTTAGTTTCTCCAGGATAAAGATTCGATTCATCAAGATAGTAATTCCCTTCAGAGCTCCTACATGTCTTGGAAGGAGTGATTGAGCATCTACTGTGCTCCAGGCACAGTTCTGGGAGCTGGGGATACATCTGTGCAACCCAATAGATGTATTTCCTTACTCCTCTCTCTTTCTCTCATTGGGAGTCAAACAATCAACAGGATAATTAAGTAAAAGATAGAAAAGCTAGAGAGTGAGGAGCACTGAGAAGAGAAATGAAGAAGGGAATGGGCACAGGATATGCACTGAATGGAAGCAAGTTCCATTTTAGCCATGGTGGCAAGAGAAGTTTTGTAATCATCCTGCTTCTCACACTGTATTATTTTCACTTTCACCTGTGTGTTTTCCACCCAGAGCAAGAGTCACTCATCTTTGTAATTTGAATGCCAGTAAGCTTAATATTCTTAATTACATGATATATATACACCTTCTATTTTTAAAGGTCAAGTACATTTGGTTTCTAGGTTTAAGAAAGATTAAATCGATGGTTCTTTCTAGGAGGTTTGATATCTAGAAAAAGAACAGAGTGTAAGTTCTTTGAGGGCCGGGATATTGTTTATTTTGTTCAAAACAAAATTTCAACTATGTGAAACTAGACAATCTAGAATCCAAGTGTGGAGTTACTGGAGTAAATTTCCCTTTGGTAGTTACATGCTGCTCCTTCACAAAACCTGAAAAGCATGAATGAATATATATCATTTCATTATTTTGCATCTGATAAGGACGGGTATTTTTTTTATTCCAAGGAGAGAATGGAGCAACAACCACTAGCTTAAAAACTCAGCATATAACATATGTTTCATTTCAGGAGTGCTAGAAAATGATTGATTTCTTGTGTTAAATTAAAAAACAAAAACAAACAAAAAACTCCACAGGCTCTTGTTGACAAAGCAGCATTCTTCCAACTGACTACTTGGAACGCAAAAATCTCAGCGGAAGGGAGAAGGGTCGGATCTTAATAATTTTAAGTGGTCATTGTTGCTCTTTTAAAAATCAATGTCAGTGCATTCGGTTGGATTCCTATGGAGATATTCTGTGGGGAGATAGCAGGAGGGACTGGGGAGAGAGAAAGGAGTCAGAGTACTGTGTGGTGTGTGTGTGTGTGCATGTGTATGTGTGTGTGTATGTATATATTTTTCCTATTTCACATTTTTACCTACTTTCCTACTTCAGATTTTATTTAAATTGCCTAGTGGCAAATTTTTATTATGAAGTGGAAATATCTACTCACATCTTATGAATTTCACCGCCTAGAACAGCAAACAAACTGGCAAACCATTGGTTAGTAAGCCCTTTAGTAAGAAACAAGAATTCCAAACCAGAAGACCTTGGTTTAAGGCTCGTGTCTACCTCCACTAGTTCCCTATTCCTGGATGCTGCAACCGCCTGTTTGAAAAGTAATTCTCTTCTCTATTGGATGGGGATAATAAGGCCACCTGGCATACTTCATAATGCTTTTTTAAATTTGTTTTTGTTTTCTGTATCGTGGGTGCATTTCATTCTTTTTCCATGTAAGAATCCTGTTACAAAATACCATTTCTTTTTTGTTTTGAATTGTTTGGTTTTTGTTTGCTTGTTTTTGGGGGAAGCGCATGGACTTGGAATCGAACCTGGAACTCCCACATGGCAGACAAGAATTCTACCACTGAACTGTCCTTGCACCCCCTTCATAACGTTTTGTAGAAATCAAGTGGGAAAGTGAGAGGTTAATGAAAGTTAAGTGGAAAAATGTTTATGCAAACATTAGTTATGGGCCAAATAATAAAACAGACGTCTGGCTCTCATGCTGAATATGCAGGAAATAGAAATGAACGTTCAATTGTGCGTTTGCTGCTTATATATATATGATTTCCATTAGAACACCTTTATATTAAAATAATTTAAAATGTGCACACTTCAGGCTTCTTTCCCACTTCCCACGCCCCAATAGTTTACAGACTAGACTACTGTTTCTAGTCTCCCTGGCCTTATCTACCATTGTATTTCTTTTTCCCTTGATGTAGTCCTGAGATATTGGATATATTTTCAAAACCATTTTGGTAGTACAGATGATCATTTTAAAAACACACTGCTCAATAAAAAGACTTTATTTAAATATTTATAATTGTTTCAATTCTTAAATAAAAATAGGCTATTGAATATGGCATCTTGTGATTCAAAGAAAAATTATATGCACACTGCCCTGCTGAATTAACATGCATTTATTATTTTATAGGAAACTTATCTAGAGAGATGAAACTGCAACTAATTTTGTAGTTTGTTTCAGGAGCTTTCTGAAAGTACGGAAGTAGCTCCATTTGATAGCTCAACTACACCCATCAAATGTGTAAGGCTCACTTGGACAGCCTCGCCTTGCTGTGCCCGCCAATCTTCAATTATTACATAATCAATTTGTCTGCTCTTAATCACATTCCTATTTGAAGGTTTCTAAAACCTCATAAATATCTTACCCATGTCTCCCCCTCTCCAAGACACAACCAAGACGCTGTCAAGACAGTGACCACCTACTGCAGTGAGTAAGAAACATGGCTTTGATTATTACAATAAGTAATGAACAAAAGGTTGTTTGGGTGAGTTATATTCAAGGAGCTAGTATTCAAACTTTAAGAGATTCTAAAGACTCAGCAGGGATTTTTGTTCAATTCTTGGATTATTCTAATAAATTTGAGCATCTTTCAAATGGAATAATCAGGAATAGAAATTAAAATCGTATATACACGGAGTGGGGCTTACATGCTTGGCTTACATTTCCCCTCAATACACTGAATCAATGTTCATCTTCATGTAAAAAATAAATACTTGTGAAACTACATGTTTGTATAGCAAAATCAGCTAATCGTTTCTTTTTGCAAACCACGTGAGCTTTATTAATATTCATTGCCCTGTGTGCATGGTGCTTGTGACTGCATTTGATTCCTTTCTGGATTCTTCCTGCATTATAGTATTTGAGACATTTTTCTCTCAGTGAGAATAAAAACCCAAGCAGCATAGACTAAAACAAGAGTGTTTTCCCAGCTTTGTGCACAGGCTTAACTCTTTTCACCTGAAATGGGTGTTACACATATAACAAATAGTGACAGATGCTCATTATCTATCTATCAATCATTCACATTTGTAAAGATTTCTATGTGTATATTTTAAAATGATATACCAAAAAATGGAAATTATACTCTCGGATAAAAGTAGTTCTAAAAATATATTAAATGTGGGTTTAAATTTAGATAATGTAGCAGTAGATTTCACTTAAAAGGGAGAGAATTGAAAATGAAGAACAGCAAAAGGAGGCCTAGACTCATACCAGATGTGTGCTCGGTGAGATACGAAACCTACCAAATCAATGCACGGAGGTTGTAAGAACATATCTTTATGAGAACGTGGCCATGGAAAACCGTGGTTCTATTGGAACAGGTGATCTAGTCCCTGATACCAGACATCTGTTAGTGAGTGATTTTTCATGCCTAAAAAGTATATGATAAGCCATTTGTAGGCTGTTGCAAACTCTCTCCTGACTTTGTAGCTTAGAGAGTAATGCTAGAGAAATGTCACGCTCCCCATCTCCCCACGCAAGCAAAGTCTACAGATAGCTTCTGTTCATTTAACCTAAAGAACCAGAAGAATTCCCATATTGGACTTCCAATTATCACCTAATCTTGCAATAGGATGGTCAATGTTGAGGCAACAAATGTTCTAAAGGAGAGGGAGCAATCTGGGAACACAAGTATTTATTTTAACAACCAATAAAATTCCTAAGTAGATATCTATAGAAAAGTGTTTTGAAGTCAATAATCAGCTGCTCACTTACATGACCACTAGTGACAGGCTCACCCCCAAAGCAGACCAACCTGGCTCTAGCAAAGTACTGATAAACATTATCCAGATGGCCCAAGAACAGAGATTTAGTCCCAAATAATTCTGCAAAAAGCGACATGAAAGAGTCATTTTAATCAATGAAATAGCGTGTCAAGCAGAAATGTTTGCCTGGACCCCAAATCACTAACTTCATTAGTTGAACAGTAGAGATCAAAAAGAAAATCAAAACAATTACTGAAAGAAAAGAAAAATTAGACTTATTGTTCCTCTCTCTCCCCAGCACCTTGTGTTATTTATTATTAGTGCTAAGTTAGAAGTTCTATCAAGCTTATTAACTCTTTTGGACCATCACAATGCTATCCATTATAGCATTGCAGTAACACATATTTGAAAATTCTTACTGATTACAGTGACATCATCATGGCCACATAGTACAGACTGCTTGTCACTCATGAAATCATATTTCCATATAAGATGTCATTTTGCAGTGTCTCAAGCTTTAGATATTGGTCAAAAGAGTAAAGATTGGAAGGCAACTGAAGAAGTAAAAATAGAGGCCAATACATGCTAAACACTGAGCTTTATTAGTCCTGCTTGTGGCATGTCTTTTACTTCCAAATGTCTGCATGCAAATATGATTTTAAGGACTGACAAGCCATCCTCTCTGTCACCAGGGTCTGTGCATCTGTCCTTGAATTGGCAGTTGTGGATGCTTTTTGGGGCCCAGTCCCAAGCCTTGCTCTAATGCTGGAGTCAGGGAAAGCTCAACAAGATGGTCATGCCAGAATGTCACCATCTTTGGGTCACTGTTTCAAAGTTGAAAGTATTTTTGTTAGAGAGGTTGACGTTTTAAAAGCATGCCCCTATTTGCATATGGTGCAATATTATGGTTGCCCTATTTTTGTGAAACTCATTTTAAATGTCAAAATCTCATAGAATTTCCATTTGTAGTAGAGCCACTTTTATTATGTGTGTGTGTAATGAAACAAAAATATTGACTTAAATATACTACACTTCAGAAGTGTTTTAAGTGGATTTGCATTTTATTTATCATAACATATATATGCTGTAAATGGTATTACATGGAGACAAGCTATTTTATTCAGCTTTCAGAATACGCCATATGTATACTAAGTCTGATATTCCTCTAAATATCTACAACTTTCAGGTTGGAAACAACAGACGTAAAGAACCATAAATGTTGAGATTCAGATACACCTGGATTTCAATGGTAGGTTTTTTATATATATACGCATATGCTCATATATATTACCTTGAATAAGTCACTTAACTCCTTCAACTTCAGTTTCCTAATTTCTAACGGTGTCTTGGGGGGAATTAAATCATGTAATTTAGGAAAGCGCCTAGCACAATACTTGGCCCATTGTCCTTAGTTCCTAGCCTTTCTTTCTTAAAGGCTTGAAATGTTCAGATTCTGGATATATGTGTGACAGCCTGGATTGACTCAGAATATAGGTTAGAGAACAAATATTCACTCCACAGAAGGACTCAGAGTAGGATTAATTGACACAGCAAACGGGCAAATTGTGCCAGTGCATTTAATATACTGCTCAATTTGCAAATTTCTCACATGCGCATATACGATAAGAGGCCTGTCCTTTGACTAGGGGTGCGTGCCACGAGAGAATGGTTTTTGTGTCTGATGGGATGCCTCTAATAGAAAGTATGATTTAAAACATGGTGATGCTTATTAGAGACTGAAAAGGTAAATGGTTTTGTGAACACGGGATCAATACTATAATAATCTGTTTGAGGTCATTATAATGAGAGTTGTTTGTTGGTTTACAAGGGGAGTATATATTGAAAAGCTTACACCAATCATGCAGTGGCACAAAACAGTCCAGCTATTCCTAATTGCTACTTCATCTCCTCTCTTTTCAGCGTGGTAGAATGCATTTTCCAAACAGCAGCGTGTGGCTCAGCAGCAGACACCACAGGCAGTGATGCTGGGAATTTTGAAGCGTCCTGTACATTAGGAAGCTGCTGTTGGGCTGGAATGTACAGGCAATAGTAAATGGCAACGTTTTTTATTTTCTCTTTCTCCTAAACACCATCTCTGGGTCAGTTTCTCTCTCACTCTCTTGATCCTTTCTTCCTTCCCTCTTTCTTGTTCTGTCTCCCTGCATGGCACACTGGGGTACTGTCTCCCATAATACATGCCTGATCTTCAGATGAACAATTAACTCATCTCGATCTTAGAATATCCACCTTTAAGGTTTTTACCCCTCACAAAGGTGTGAAAAATCTCAGAAAACAATTTCCAGAGAGGTTTCACGCTATTTACCCAACAGGATAGCAACAGCCAACAAATGTCATTATATAATGCATAGAAAAGACACCATTTTATTACATTTTAATTTAATTCATTTTATGGTTTTGGTTTTGAAAATGGCCTTATTTATTGGCTGTATATTATTGCTTGACCGGTTCTTTGACGATTGATATTGTCATTGCAAAGCCTACCATTTATTGAGAATTTGCTTTGTGACACATAATATGACAAGCTGTTTATGCAATTATATTTCAGGAACATTTCTATGATTAAGAACTATTTTTATCCTCATTTACAGAGAAAATTAAAGTTTAAAAAAATTAAATAGATCTAAGATTGCAGTTACTTAATAGCAAGCCAGCATTCAAACACAGTTCTAGGTCTGTAAATCATTTCTTGATGGTAACCATTTTAGACATTTAAAGTAGCACACACTTGGCTTAAACATGTTGTGAGGAGATCTGTGAAAACTTACTCTCTATAGTATTTGCTTGACAGCAATTAGGAGAAAAGTGAATCCCAAGTCAGGAAATAACAACATATTGCATTAAACTAGTGAACCAATGTACTCTTGATTTTCTTGGTTAAATAACTATAAAATTATATGTCTTAAAGTACATATCCAATTATATAAAATTTATATATGTTATATATATATAAAATTATATTTCTTAAACCGCTAAAGTGTAGAAACAGGAAAGACAGTGCTATGCCCATATGTTAAACACCTAACTTCACGACAAAGGATGACAAGTGTTTGATTGTAGCTGATTAATATGCAATTGAAATAAGGAACAATTCAAAGTTTTCCTAAAAGGGGAATAATACAATTGTCTATCTTAATAAAAGAAATAAACAAGTTAACTGATTAATTAGCAAATATAAGGGAGAGAGAGCACCGGAGTCTTGGCCATTTTCTGCTGTGTTTCATTCCAGAAGATGCTGGAGTGGTAATGGCAAAGATAATGGTAATGCCGAAACGCCCTCGGAACCATCATGGCGCCAGGAGGCCTACGTGCAGTACAGACCCGCTTTCCTTCCGCCTCCTTTTCCCCTTCTAAGTGGGACCTGGGGGTAGTGGGGCAGAGGTGGATCTTTTGATAAGATTCCCAGGAACAGCTGTTTGCAGAAAAATTAGGCGAGGTTTTTAAATGGACAATTTTTACACTGACACTTTTCATTCTGTGGTTCCTTCTATGTTTTCTTGCTCCAATTTTAATTATCACTTAGCATAAGCGTACTGGATATGTACTTAGCAACTCCTCATTTCCCCTGTGGGCCACACTGTGGGTTACAAAATACAATTTCCATTTTGTCTGCTGATGGCCTAAATAAGGTACACACAAAACAAGGATGGGCTTCTTAATTTAGCAGGATAAGATGTTCATATAGCAGGGGCCCTGGGGGTTAGATTAGAGGAGAAAGAGAAATAGATTCCACCTCAGTGGAGTTGAATAATTTCTAAAAGATTTAGCACAAAAGAACTGGGCCATCCCACGCAATGAGCACTTAGAAAACTCTAACAATAACATAGTAACTTTTCATGCTTTAATACAGGGATCCATGGCATACATGCCATTATATCTTATATGATATTTTAAGCACAACTATCAAAGGAACAAAATTGCTAAAGAAATGTTAATCATGCAAATGCCATGGCCAGGTTGTATTAAAAATATCCTGGGCTATAAAATATATGACATACAGATCATACTCTAATATGAAAAACATAAAACAACCCAAAATTGAAATAATTAACTCCTGTTTGTATAGTGTATTTTCCTACCAGTGAATTTTATTTATGTTTCTGTCTTGCTTCCTCAAAATACATGATCCCTTTCCATTCCACACCACATTTTAAAGCTAGTACATATTCCAAGCCATGTTATTATTAAAGTCATCACTGCCATTAACATCAGCAAAATTTAATGAGTGCTCATTATAGGCTAACTGATAGTAACCCAGAAAATTACACAATATGGTCAAGATTTAAGAAGTTAGTGGCACAACCACTGTAAGGGAAAAAAATAATTAGTCATTTAAGTTTATGGTACTAAATATAATTTGATAAAGATTAGAGTATTGCATTTTTCTGGGTTTTTGTCCTACATTTAAAATAAATGTTTAAAGATTTCATTCATTATGCTACAATTTAACAAGAGCCCTTAATCAATGAAATAACTATCCTATATTAATTGACCCATTGAATTGGGTTCCCTTGTACATATGAAAATCTAATTTGGCCCCTTAAAGCATCTCATTCTTCATTCATTCAACAAATATTTATTATTCCTGTATAGAGACAATCACTTAAGTGAACAGCGAGCAAGCAGTGTACACGTTTCTTAGCGAACTTATATTTTAGTGAGGGAAGAAAGATTATTAGTCATTAAAGGTACAAGATGTGTAACAAGTAAGTTTACACGATGTCAAATGGTAATAAAGAGATGTAGAAAAATAAAGCAGGGTAAGGGCATAGAAAGTGCTGGATGTCAGGGAAGGGTTGTGAAGCACTGTTTATTTTACTTAGGGTTGTTAGGAAAAGCTTCATTGATTCAGGTTTCACTGATTTGAGTAAAGAAAAACCCGAAGGAAGTGCTGTTCACGCAGGAATACAACTTCACAGCTTTGAATTTACTTTGACTTTTTTTTCTCACATATTAGAAAATACCCCTTTTCCCATAATAGTCACAATAACCAACTGGGACTGAGTTTTCCAAATTGACTATCTCTATGATGAAATGTCTTCTTGGTGTTTGCCTGTGAAGATACAGGATCCCAAAACCTCAGTGTAATGAGTTTATTATGCTTACTACGTAGAAGTTTATTTTAGATATCTGCCATTTTGATTGCCCGACAACAGTTTCTCCAACTTCTCTTTGAAGGATCTCAATTTTCCTTGGGGAATTGAGTGCCCCCTGATTTAAAATTTGACCCAGACGTGGCCCATTAGCATGGCTCATTTCTTCCCTGTCTACATAAGTTGACTCTGGATATGCTTATGATACAGGACAGGTTGTGCCCAATCAGTAAGTGTCAGGCCACATACAGCTGGTGGAACTCTAGAAACAGGCAATCTCTCTGCAGAGTTTCCTTAGCATTTAGGAGGCCTGCAGTTCCTGAAGCTCAACTCGCCACCATGGGAAAAGTGTCTGAAGTAAAGCCAACAGAGAGAAAGATCCAATAAATGAAGAGAAAGTCCCGGCAACATCGTTTCAACTGCTAGATCCAACAACCTCTGAAGACATTACAGGATGTGCTTTTCTTTAAGAGAGCCAATAAATCACCAAATTTCATAAATCACGATCTGTTAGGATCACTTTTCTTATATTTGTAACTTACAGCCTCGTGACTAATACAAAGAGTGAGTCTTCTCAGTTCTATGTATTATGCAGAATTTTTAAAAAGAAAGCAAAAGCATTTATGGCACAGCAAGAATGACTACTTCACTATCATCTGATCAGCCTGCTCTCAGCATTTCTTTGTGATGAATATCATTTGGTTACCTCTGAGTAGCACAGACACTTATGACTCAGCTCAATAAAAGACTTAAAGTATGAATACACTTCCTTAAATGTGAAGAAACTTACCTAGTGTGGGAGTAAGGAAACACGAAACTAGTCCATTTATTATTCTAAACAGACATCTCAAGTCACTCTGACTTATAAGCCTCTTAATTATGACCAAAATCAAGGAAAAGTAGTGTATAAATCTTGTGGGGGCTGTTTTCCCCATTCAATATAAATATATGGGAGTTATGAAATGCCCCGTCCCCAAGCTTCATCTCTAACACCTGTGGCTCGAATGTAGCAATTTATTAAATAAATTACTTTTAATTATCTTTCATTCCTATTACTTTTCACATCTTCCTTGAGCAACTGTTAATGTATATATTTTTTACCACTGTTCCCCCTTATTCAATTGGCAATGCTATCTGCAAATAAATAATTGTCCATCCACACCTGGAAGAGGTTGAAATTTTCCTAAACAATATATTTGTAATTGGGGAATGATGGATTTTGAGATAAAGCATTCGGCAATAGGACAATTTCAGCAAATAAAAAAAAAAAGAGAATCTATTATTTTTCACAATCTGCTAACTCTGAAAGAAACAAAACATAAGTCAATTGTTAAGATTAGGAACATATATCTCTACATAAAGCTATGTAGTCTCTTCCTTTCCTCATTTCAGTCTCTGTAATAAAATGCTCTCAGCACTTGCAGTACCCCGATTGCAGCAAGATTACAAGACCTGCTCAGCCTCCCCACTGCAGAGCTATTTCAAACACCATACTGATCCGCCAGCGTTTGCCATCTCTTTAGAGCACCCCGCTGCCATTCCCAGCCATGCTTCCGTGTCCCCTTTAAAAACTACATCTACCCTAATAACCAGGCTAAAAGTAAGAAATAAAATGGTTGGAATAAACGGAAAATATATATTTAATTCTACTCATTAGGCAGGCACGGCTGAAGTAGGTTATGCCTCTGCACTCGGATTTGGGTGCAAACATGTCTACTTTTCACGAGGTGGCTGCATTAGAGGACTGTGCACAGTTACTTCTCTGATTTCTTATGAATTTTTTAATTCTCATTAAAAAGATTCCCAGTTACATGTCATGATCTTTTACGCATCCACCTAGGGTTTATAGACATGCAAATATTGGCGGGCCAAGCCTCTTTCCCTTCTTCTCTTTACCTGCCACGCAAGTCCCCCAAGTGCCCAGTCCCGGGTGCGGGCAGCGGCCCCCCCGCCCCGGCCCCCGAGCAGCTGGCACAGCGCCCGCCGCGGGCTTCCTGTGCATCTGTGAGGGGACGGCGAGCGGATGCAGCTGCGGGAACCCTCCTGCCTGCTGGGCGCACAGCGAGGAGCCCCAGAATATCAGACGCAATTATATTCAAGTGTAAGTACAAAAAGTCATTTGGACTCTCCTATAAATTATTCTAGCTGCCATTTTGGATTACCCACACTACGGCTTCTTTTCATTAGCGGTGATAATTGAGCAATGACTCTGCATGTGCTTAAATAATAGCATGATTGATGGCGAATTTACCTGTCTTGCTTGTAAGATGCTCCCACATAAAGGGAACATTTTCTATATTTCGTTATCATCTTCATCATCTTCAAACACAACCTACTCAAGGCGAGGGGCTCTTAAGGCCTGGAGACTCACTAACACAGACTCTCTCGACTGGTCCATCAGCGTCCTTATGTAAGCTCTTATTAATAGGAAATAAGAGCTCAAGCAATGGTATGAGAGAAAAGAAATGTAAATTGCTGTTCTTTCCTTGTGTAATTACACCTCATTATTTTCTTCTCACCTATCTTTTATCAGGACAAGAGATTTAGAGTGGCGAGTTTGTGATATTTTTTCCATTAAATTATTTTTAAAGCACTGCCATTAAAATGAGGAGCAAAAATAATCAGCCAGAGATTGAACTGAATTAGGAAGAGATAGCTGCTTTTAAAAAATCCATTCCAGTGTGTGTCTAACAGTGCCGTTCTACAAAGTACTTTCCCAGCAGCTGGCCTATATTGCGTTAAATCCACTGAAAAAAGACAATTTATAATTAATGGTGAGACCTTATGTGTAGTAAACAAAATACCTTCATTAACTTAAACCTGTAAATTATAGGTGAAAATAAACAGCATAAGATATATACACATATACACAGACATATATACATATACATACACACACATAGAGAGAGGGAGAGAGGGAGAGAGAGAGAGAGAGAGAGAGAAAGAGAGAATGCATATGAGACTGCCCAGAAGAAAAACAGGTAAAAAGTAAAGTGTTGCATTTCCTTTTCTCTCTCGTATATTTTGAGAATTTTAAAAAGTGCTAACTGTAGTAAAACTTAGAAAAACTCATGACTAGTGGGACAGCTTTTTTTTATGTTTATTAAAAGAAAAAGAGACTTTGTTAATGTGCATTCCTTATTAGTTTAATTATGTGTTGGCAGAAGCCCATTCTCAGACCCCTGTAGACTTACTAGTCCTGGAAAAGCTTTCTTCTCTGGTCCCCTGAGTAGGCTGGTGACAACTGAAAACATGCAGGTAAAACTAACATCGAATGGTCATTTCAGAGCCAATTTTCTGCGGTGGCAAAGACATGCAGGCAGGTTCATCTCACGCTGCTTGCTCCAAGGAACTTCTCCAGCCAAGACGCCCCCCTCCCTCTCACCTGAGACAATAGAAATTTTCAGAGAATCGTTTACAGGGATTATTTTATTTTCATTTTCTTTTCCTCTTAGTCTCCTGCAAGTTGTATTACGTCCTCTCTGGCCAAATTCATAAGGCAAAATCAAAATTTACATAATCCAGAAAGTCAGTAAATTCTTATTTCTTTTGGCCAAACAAATCACCTGTTTTCTCGATTAAATTCATACCTAAATGAAACGCTGACATCTTAATAAATACCAGAGTAGTGGATATTTACCAAATCGTTGAATGGAAAAGCCAACAAGACGAGTGAAGAAGGGGTCTTCTATGATTGAACTGGTCTATGATTGAATTTTAATATGTTAAGGTATTAAAGATAGGTGATGCTATTCAATCTTCACATAACATTCCTGGGCAAGTATTCCCCACCCGATTTTATAGTTGTAAAAACCCAGGCTCAGAAATGATAAATACTTTATTGAAATTACATGACTAGTGATAGAAAGAGCCTGAATTCAAACTCGGGTCTGAGTTCAAACTACAGGTTTTCCTCACATTATTATCTATGGCACATTGTAAAACAACTGGCATTCGTGACTAGTTTGTACCTAGCTAGAGTACTTCTAGCTGCTAGAAATTAGAGAAGAAACAAGTTTGTGCCATAAAATGCATGTTCATGCCTATAATTTAAAGAAAAAATACCTCTTGGTGTTAGGAGAAAATTTGACTATTTTTCTTTATGGTAATTAATTTTTTTTGTATGCTGTGTGGTGGGGTCACATTTCATTCTTTTTCCATGTGAGTATCCCATTGTTGCAGCACCATTTGTTGAATTTTTGTTTGTTTTTGTTGGTTTCTTTTGTTTGTTTTGGGAAGTACACAGGCTGGGAATCAAAGCTGGGTCTTTGCATGGCAGGTGAGAATCCTACCACTCAACAACCCTCGCACCCACTATGGCGATTTAATTTTAATGCATCATCATCAGCTATCACCGCCTGTCTAGTTTTAACAAAAGTAAGAAATCAAGAATCACCAGAGAATCTGAAACTTAGACTAAAAGACAAGACACAAAGCCCAAATGTTGACATTCGTAAAATAACGGTGAACGATGACAAAACGATGTGATGACACTGGGACAACAGCAAACGGTGGAAGGAGATGCTTGACGATGCTTTGCAGTCCTCCCTAGAATGGCACAATAGAGATAGTCCCAAACCCAAATCGGGCCTCCCACAATTCCCGCCAAGTGTCTGATAAGATTGCTGGTCAGTCCTACCAGACACAAACATGCTGGCCACGTGTCCGTCCGAGCTCAGGCTGCCTGACCTGCTCACAGGGCACCCTCCCGACCGAAACCCTGAAGGCACCTCACCACATACACACCCTCAACTGGCAGGTGCAGTTTGGGGGAAACCCTGCTCTCCCACTTAACTAGCTGGGTGACCTCTGTCCAACTGTTCTCTGTGCACCTTCCAAGACCACTCTCTGCGCTCAGATGGTCACGTGGCCCTCAAAGCCATTAAAGCACGTGGGAACTTTGTACGGTTGCAAATGCTATTGAAATGCAATCATTATTGTCACTGCTGTTTTGTTGTTGTTGCTGTTTTTTGTTTTTCTGAAACACCTGGCCCCCAGGAGGCACACTCTTTTTTTCTCCCCTATTCTACAAGGCCAGACCAGTTTTACTCCACAGAGAGCAGGTTTCTATGATTGATCATTGCCTTACATGGTTGGTAACATAGATCTATTACCGTATTTTGAGAAATCAGTTGTAAATATGAGGTTTGCCATGTAAGAAGTGTATACGGAGAAGAGAACATGTGCTTCGAACTCATGAGAGGTGCAATTATCTCTAAATGACTTCTAATAAAGGTTAAAAAAAAAAGGGGGGGGAGGTAAAAATATCTTGGGGCAGGCAATGAAATCTCTAGAATAGTGCCATTTTAATAATCAATTATTCAAATATTTCTTCATCAGACTTTGTAATGAGCTGGCCTACTTTAACAACAAATGCCACCACTAAAAAAAAAACAACGACAAAAAACTCGGTCACTCAGTGCTTTTACCCCTTTTCTTCTTTTAACAAATATTCTTTCTAATTCCTCCTGAAGACACATCATAAACACTGAGTTCTATCCAGAAAAATGCAGGCCTCACCCCTTCCTACTCTCCTACACCAACAGAGCATCAAAGGGCTTTAATTTAGGGAATTTTTTTCAGTCTTTTCATCTACAGATTTGTGTTTTTGACCCATTTCCTACTGCCCAATGTCACTCTCAGCAACTGGTATTTTTTTAAACTTGTTAAAGGAGATTTTGAAAAATAAAAATATATTTTTTTTCTTCCCAGTTTGGCCAGAAAAGAAGTGAAAATTCAGGCTGAGCCATAGCTCCATCTCCTGGAAGTGCATATCACTAGCAGCAACTAAAGACAAAGCAGCCAGGACATTTCCTCACTGAAGGGCTCCTACTCAGATCTCACATGCTAAGGAAGATTATTCCCTACTCAGGCGGAGTGACAACAGACTTCTTAGGAAACCCTCAACTCCTGGGGGAAAATACTTAGCTTGAGCACGAGACCTGGCATCAAGGTATGCGGGCTTCATGCATGGGAGAGCCAGTCCACAACAGACTACGAAAACAGAAGCAAAATGAAATCCTATTGACATACCGAAAGCACAAATTATTTCATTAAGCTCATGTTTTAGAAGAATTCAAACCTTCACTTAGTGCTACTTTCTTTTTTGAGCGCAAAATTACAACTTATGCATAATACCTGCTTTCTGGAAAACTATGTTCTGTTCTTTATTTTGCTATTGAGCATCTGCTTTTCTATTTTTATGCCAGAAAAATAAGATTTGTTTATGTAAACCTTATTATAATTTTGCATATTTATATATCTACATCAAGTCTTAAGGTATCTATTTGCTTGCACAGCTATTTTAAAGTTTTGAAATAGATACTGTCCATATTGTCTATTCTTACTTAGAAAAAAAGATCTTTTTTCACTGCTGCCAGCTACCGTTGTCACAGTTGTGTCTCTTTAAGATAACTTAAAACTATGCAAAGTTTGAGGGGCTCAGATTAGGGCCAAATATATAATAGAATCCCCTAACCTTCTCAGTTCTACCTTTTGCATCATCGATACTTTTATTGGAACATATGGAATTTAAAGAATGTCAACTATGCGAATCAAAATGGATCAGCTATTTATGTACAGATACAAGTAAGCAAAGCCAGCAAGCAATTGAGAATTGTTTTACTCTCCTTATGTTTTTTTCCCCATATTATGTACACCATGGAAGCAGAACACCCACTTGCTTTCAATCTACTTTATACTCCTTAAAATTATTCTGAACAGAGAGTGAGGTCAAATATGATATAACTGGCTTCAAATTTGGAAACAGAAAAAGATCTATAGAACTATAAATAGCAGATGAACTGAAGCCACCAGTCTGATATTAATAAACTAAGCACAACACATACTAATACACAAAGCCCAATTTATTCAATATTTTTGGAATAGGACCCTCAGGTTAGGTGAATATTGTCAGAAAACTAAAAATCACCTTATACTATTTAAGTTTCAAGGAACTAAATATGTACAAACCAACACTTAACACATAAAAATTGGACTGCCTGGCACATAATCCCCCTTTGATGTTTCAGAAAGAATATTTAGGGCCTCAGGACCATGACAATGAATATCAAGTATCCTTGTCAGCTACGAAAGAATTAGAAGATAGAGATTACACCAGTTTTGTTCTGGAATCATGATACAATCTTTTTAAAAAAAAATTTTGGGTATCTGCGCCTGCATATGTTTTTCTATTTCAAAAAAAGTGAAGTGGAGAAAACTGTGCGTGCATCTGCTTATTTCTTTAGGACCACATGGATTTTGGATAAAATGAGAATTTGCTGCATAGTGAAAGCCTGTACCTGAAGTCTCCTCATCTTGTGTGCGGTTCTGCTTGATAAACATGCTTCATTCAATAGCCAGAAAGAGCACGCATTTTAGATGAGAGTTTTCTGTGGGCTTTTTTGATGATTGGCTTGAAGCCAAAGCACTTATCCTGCTATTCAGAATATATTGTAGAAAACCATATAACTGCACCTAAGAGTCTTTAATTGCTAATTGTTCCTAATAACTGTTTAGTATATAATGCAAACAATAATACATGATGTCAGTTTGAATTTCAAGGTTGTTATTCAATCCCAAGTTTCTGCTGTGTTATGGTCTCTTCCTGTGGTTAATGATGTCTGGAAAACTCTCAGTGGAGTAACAATCCTAACTTGGGTAAGGGGTAAGGTCTGTATTAAAAGAATAACAGTAAAAAATAGAAATTAGACATTTCAGTAATAGCCTACTATAAGCCTGAGGACAATATCGAGCAGCGAACAGGAAGAAATGAATGGCTCCTTCTGAAAATGCTTCCATTTCCAATACGCTTCCCAATAACCACTCAGAGGTAAACTGCACAGTGAAGTTGCAGTGGAAGTTAGAAGCCTCTTCTACATTGTCATCTCTATCCTAAAAGTTCTGTTCTGCTTTGGGGATTGCTTTCTGAAAGTCTTTATTCTTGAAGGAGTCAACTTTCATTATTTCCAAGGAGCTCTCTCACGTAGACACTCACTGGTCCATTCTCCCTTCCACTCATCTTGGCTTAAGTAAGAACTTGGAAGCTTTCTAGTAACAGAGAATGGGAAAAAAGGATACAACAGGGCCAAACTCTGGCTAGCTAATAATCCTCAAGTACTTCCCCCTCTGTTGGGTCTGCAATTTCAGTAAAATTTCTAGCACTTGGTGTTCCAATGTCCTTTAGCCCTTTAGAAGCTGGCATTTAAATGCTTCTTCATGTTGCCAGTTAACTGAGTATTTTTTTTTTCATTGTCTTGGTCTCTGCCAGATTCTGGAATAGACAGTAAGCAGAATAAGAGAGACTGGGGAAGAATAAAATTCACTCAGGGAAATAGACTAGATATGAGAGAGAGTAAGTACAGGGGAGAATAAGGAAAAAAAAAAGCCAAGAGGAAAAAGTGGAAAAACTGTAGGTTGGGCAAAATCATGAGGAAACTAGACTACAGTGGAGTGGTGATAGGGATAAAAGTTTTGCTATGACTTAGAAATATTTAACAGGAATCTCTATATACGTATCTGTGAATGTTGAGACAGGCAAAACAAATAGCACAATACAATATTTGGTTCATCACTCCCTTTCCACGTTACTCCTTATTATCACACTGTGGTAGATTGCAAAATTGCTACACTCCTTATTTTCCCTTGTTCCATGTCTTCTGCTGTGAAATTTAAAAACAAGTCCCTTTCCCTTGAAATGATCTGGACTTGGGACTTGCCACAGTGAGTGGTGGATGTCACATTGTGTGCATCTGCCACGCTTCTACTGGTTTTCTTAGAATCCTGCCCAGCTGCCACCTCAACCAGCCTTGCTAGCCTGAGAGAGGATGAGAGACTATGTGGAGGGAAGATTCTTTCAGCAGAGGTAATCCTGCACTCTGCAGCCCCTGTCCTTCCTGGACAGCTTAGTGAAACTACATGAATTAATCCAACTGGAACCAGAAGAATCACCTCACTGAGCCCTGCCCAAATTCCTAATAAAATTAAGAGTTAAATAAATGAGTGTGAAGCCATTAAGTTTACCATAAACAACCTTTACATCTTACGTACTTACAATTTTCATGTAAGGACAAGTATATTAAGTATTAAATCTCTATTTAAAGCCTGCATTTTCTTACATAAGTCCCTCAAGAAACTTAGGTGAACACCTGGACATATTAATCGTACTTGTGGTTAAAGATGTATGATGACTTAAAAGGCATTATTCATCCATAATTGTTGCATTTTTCAAACTTCCACTAAGACTTTATGTTTGGCACATTATAAAGTTGATTGTCCATTTATTTGTTCAATACAGACAACCATTTCATAAAATAGTATGGCCTCCTAGCAGGTATTTTATGGCTCAGATTTTAGGAAAATGATATACTTGGGAAAAGAAAGAAACCATTATGGATAACCAGGATATATGGCTTTTAACTTCAGTCTCATCCTACCTCCATTCATAAAAGAACCCAAACCTCTGAGAGAAATCTTTAGATTGTTCATCTACTATGGTAGTACACCAATCTATCTTCATCTCATCTGTGTAATTCACAGCACCTGAAAATTTTAAGGATTTAAGGACTACTCAAGACATTATTAGGTCAACCAACACCAGTCAGTCAGGCAGGTTATTTGTCATCAGGAAACCTCTCGAGTCCAACGATACTGGTAATATACATTATCTAATTATTTTATACACACACACTTTTTTCTCTGTGATTAAAATGGAAGTTAACTCACAACTTAGAATTGCTGTTAAGTAAAGGGTGGCGAGTTCCACCTGAGTTCAGAAATTTCACCATGTGCTGATGAACAGAAACCTGGTAGAGTTTCTTTCAGTTTGGGGGAAAAAAATGTAGAAAAAAATGGTTTTGAGTAGAACAGTTTAGTATTAAATGGATAAAACTATATTAAGTTCCAAAGGTTTCTGTTTCAGTTAGGATTTAGGCAGGAAATAGATGTCACTCTTATAGCTGAGTAATTGAGGAGAGTGACGGTATAGGCAGGAGCTCCACTGAAGGACTCTGATATTAATAGTAGTTGGAAGACTACCAAACCCCTAGGCCTGGAAGAGTAAAGGAGGGAGCAGTTGCTGAACCCCAAAAAGGCTGTTTGTAGAGGGCTGCCTAAGAGGGGCTGTGGAGTCCTCAGGCAGCCAAATGAGGTGACCTGTCAGGGAAGAATCTGTGGGGTGCCCTGGCCCCAGTCTTGTCCCATCCTTCCACTCATCAGTGCCTCCAATTGGCTAAACCCAATAATGTGGATGCATCAATCACATTCATTCAGTTCGGCCCCAGGAGGCCCCAAACATGGTGGAGAAAGGTGGGGAAGGCTGGAAAAGTGTAGAACATCCAGAGGGGCAGATGGAAGATGTCCAGCAGAGTTGCTCTGCAAAGAATAAGAACTGAAAGCTCATTTTAATGAGATTTAATTCTCTGAGAACAATGGCATATCTAAATTAAGGAAGTTCTGTCCCATATTTTTTTCCCATTTATAATTGTATAGGAAAGAGAAGTATAAATGATTGAAAATGGCTGGGAATATGAAAAAGAACAGAGTGGGATCCAAATGCTTATTTCATCTATAGTCAATTCTCAATACTTTTGCACTATCATTATCACCTATTTAGTTTGTTGCCATTTGCCTCATCATTATTATTTTCTTAACTTTCATAAATCAAACAATAATAATTCAGTTATGCTATTGAGTTTTTCTGCCATTAACGATATTTTTTCTACTATAGAAATCTATGAAACTATTCAAATTCATAAAGAGGGATGAGCCAAACTATTTTTTTGGTACTGTTTTGGTTCTGCCAAGAACCAACTGGAAACCTCAGTCACATTGATAACTTTTGGTGGTGGCCCAAATTTCTTCACCCATATGGTGAAAATAATAATCCTAATTACTATCTCTTAGGGTTGCTGCAAAGATTAAAAGCATTGTTACCAGTAAAGCACTTAAAACTGCTGGGCAACATAAACACTGTCAGAATGTTTGCAAACAGCAGCAGAAAGGTAGTAATACGGATCCCAGGTTTTATTATTTGACTAGGATGTTCCTTTCTGTGAAAAACCGCGCGGGGTGCAACATAGCTTGCTATCTGGTGAGACTTCTTAGTGTGAGTTGCAACCAGGCAGCATGAACCACCTTCCCTGGCTCAGAGTGAGTCAGGCCAGCAATAAGCCTAAGAAAGAGAGGCAGAGCTGTTTAATTTGAGGCTCTATATGATTTTAAGGACATATTTTACTGCTTATCATGGAAGCAGAATAAAATGTTCCAGAGAGCCATGTTTGGAAGTGGACTTCCCTAGAGTAAGAGTTCATGGTGTGCCTGATTCCTTTGCTATCCACAAACAGTAAGAAGACACACTCATTTGGAAACCTCAGAATTCGAATATATTCCCAGTTACAATACACGATTTGTAGATTTAAACTGAGTGCTTTAACTAATTGATACCCCATAGGGGCTTCAGCTAAATCCTCTCCTCAGGTAGAGCTCCAGTCCCATCTCATTTCAGACCCTCTCCAACGTCTGAAGATAAAACACCCTTCTCGATATAGATTATTAAGTTTCTTTGTTCGAGGCAATCAAATACTATACGAAATCGAAGAAATGTGCTAAAGACAGATAATCAGCTAATTGAAGGTTTCTCCAACAAATTACAGAAGAAACTGAAAGAATATTGATTGAGGGAAAGAAATGAGGGTAAGTGTTCAAATACGTTATTGGAATTAAAACTCTCCATTTAAGGCATATTGTAAGAATAGTATTAACTTGTTTGGGGATCAACTTTCCAAAAGCAGACAACTGTGAGTACTCTAATTGTCACTAAGGCATGACTGGGATTTCTTGTATGCTTTGCAAATCTCCTTTCAGTAGTAGCAACCTTTTCTGAGAAAGAAACTGAAAAGACACCTTTGCTCTTTATTAATTTTTATCTTCACCATCTACTCTATCACTAAAAATATTAGTGGCATCTAGCTGCCAAAGGAATTTGACTGAAATCAAATAGAGCTTCCCTATTATCCAGTCCAGCAATGGGTTTTTCAAATTGTCTGAAATACTGAAAGCACAAGGAAGAAGAGAGACTTGTAATGATTGCTGGAGAAAAAGGCTAAGGGAAATCAAAGTAACAAAAGGTAAGCAATAAGATGTATAGATACTGCAAAACAAAAAAGCATGAAACAGAAAGATGGGAAATGGGAACTATACGAATTTTGATTTTTTTCAAATGTCAGGAGATTCAGGGTTAATCTTTGTTGAGTAATAAATATAGTTAAAGTACCTCGTCCTCCTTCCATAACAGCAGCCACCGCAGCAGAAGCAAAATCAGTAGTTTCACTTAAATAGCACCTACTACATATGTTAGGCATTATCCTCCCTCCCTTCCCACCTTCCTGTCAGTCACTTAATCTTTTCAACAAATCTACAAGGCAGGTAAATTCTTTCCCATTCTACAGATGAGAAAATTGAGGCACAGAGAAGTTTGTGACTGGGTAAGTTCAGACAATTGACTCCAGGTAATTTACACTGCTCTTTATACTCTCTTCACAAGAATTATTGCATATTATGGATTCAGGCAACAGTATTTGAGTATTTAATGGTATGGGACCACCAAGAACACATGATACAAGGAAAACACACTCAGACATATGCATGCACGTAGATAGAAGAAAGACCCTTGAAGACATTAGCTGTGATATTTTAGGTGGAAATGTTATAGGTAAAGATGATGACAGGAAGTGAGAACCATTACAACTTAATGTATTAACACTTTCTACAGGCTGTATGTCATCTTCACATAAAGAAAGGGACACTAAGCACCACACTGGATTAACTGGAGGATGTAAACTGGAGGCAGTGAGTTTGGGAGCAAAAACCTGAAAATATTCAGGGAGGAGAGATCTTTCAAAATGTATGTTAGGGAGCTGGAAAGTCACATATAGAATATGACCATATGCCAAATGTATTTCAGGGGAAATTCTTATTTATAACCCCTCATTACCTAGTTAAATTTAAGCAAATGAACTCACTTCTTTGAGACAGTTTCCCTATCTTAACATGAGAGTCTGCATTACAGAGGGGTCATGGTGTTGGTTGGGAGGTCAAGTGATGGATGTAAAGCTGTTAGGTCTGGAATAGACCAGCCCAATAAATTGAAGATAACTGTTACTTAAGGAAGGACAAAATGACTTGATTTACACTGATAACAGGGTAGAAAACTACAGAAAGTAAGTTTTGAGAACCCAGGGAATAGAATAGTAACTTCTCCTTCCCTCTCCCTCTCATACCAATTCTATTAATGAATATACAAAATTGAATGACAGAATGGGAAAGCCAAAGAGAAGGGTCTTTAAAACTTGGTATATGTAGAGTTTAAACAAATAGATGACGGTACAATGAAGAAAGAATAGTGACATCAGAGACTAAATTGGGGCAGCATGAAGATACAGTGTGAGGTGAGGACAGAAAAGCACTCTCTTTACAGTTTGACCGCAGAAAGGAAATGAGAAATGGGACTGTATTTGAAGGACACATGGAGTTAAGTGAAGACCTTCTAATAGATAGGAGTTTTGTGTTTAAATGCTGATGGGAAGTGTTCACTAGAGAGGAGAAAGCAGCAAATGCAGAAAAGATGGAATAACCTACGTGTGAAGGTGTGAAAAGAATTGGGTGTGTGGCCCAAAGAATAGGTGGGCTGCTTGACTTAAGGAGCAAAGTCTCCTCCACTGTAATAGTGCAGAAAGACAGGAAGGAAGGACAGGTGCTGAAGGATGATGCTTGCAGATTTGCTGGTGGGAATTTGAGGCAGATTCCCATATAAGCCTATATTCCCAGAAAAATTGCAATCTCTTGAAGCAGTATATTTGGTTACCAAAAAAACAAAACAACTGCAATGAACTTACTTTGGCTGAGTGTCAGAAAGGGGCTGAGTATACTTTGATCAAGTCAATGCCTAAGGTCAGCAACTTGAGAACATGTGTTTTATTTCATTCATCTTTAAATCCCCTAGGACCTAGGACAGTGCCTTACACACAGTGGGGCCTGAATCGATAGGTGGTGAAAGGTATCACTCAGTTTTTATGTCTAGCTCTATAGGATCCTAGAACCTCAGAAGTCAGAATAGTACTTTTGAAGCAATCAAACAATACACGAAGGATTCTAGAACATCCAAAAGCACTCATTAGGCCTTCGCTGCAGCATCATCATAGAGCACCAGACTGACACATCTGCTTCTCCAACATCCTTCACTGTCACTACCCTGTGAGCACCTGGGGCAGAGATCGGGCGCTTTGGTGTCACTCATAATATTCATAAGAATAACTCATCTCATTAAGTGTTGTTAACCACGCTGTAGGTATTATAATTCTCTCCTTTAACCCTTGAGGAAACTAAGCCTTATACAGAGCGAAAGTAACTTGTCCAAGTTCACACAACTTGTAACTGAGGGAATCTGGACCCCTGTCCACAACTGCCTGACTTCAGATTCTGTGGTCTCAATTACTGACCCTTATCTTAGTATTTTGTTTTCTTTCTTGTTTTTCATAAACTCAGTAACTAGCACGGTGTCTGGCATATAAGTGACATGGTGGCACATAATGCCTATTTGTTGAAAGAAAACTGAATGGGGGATGTTGAAGACAGAAGCCTCACCAGCCTTCCTGGGCTGTCTTGTTACCTCTCACGGACAGCACATACCACTGAGCCAAGAATGTGTTGTTTTAAACATGTAAAAGGTAAATCAAATTATATTTCTTTCTACAGTGACACACATTTGGCATAAGACTGATCTTTTCAGGTAACATTCTAGGAAGTGACTTTAAAGAGCTAGTTTTTTCACTAAGTATCACGAAAAGAATAAAGCACAAACCATCACTATTAGCCTTCTTGATACTCCTTCCACTAGTGATATCAATAGCAAAACCCAAATACATCATGGTAATAATTTCCAATAATGGAATGCATAGCCAAAGTTAAAAAAACAACAAAAAAAGAGACTAAAATACCATAGCTCGCGCTTAGAGTTTATTTCACACTTCTCTCCCATTTAATTTATGAAGAGAAAAATTACTGTGATAGATATAAGTTGGCAGTTGTGATCATTAACAGCGAGCTATTGCCCATGGGTATGCAATGAAATGTAGTATATATTGATTCTCCTTAACGTTAACTATTTTGAGATTGTGATTGAAAATTACTGTTGAATTACAGATAACCCTGTCTCCACAAACGATAAATATTATAAACTGGTTATAAAAGCAATTAAGGTATTATTATGTTTGTGACATTAGATTTACTTTACTGACATAAACAGTTCAAAATAACATGCATTTATATATAATTTAAGGACTATCTATTTGACTTCCTCTAAGAAATACCAGCATACAGAGTGCTTTATGCCATCGCCACAATGCAGGTTTCTTTCAACTTGACTCAGCATCCATCCATCTTCTATTTAACTACTTCTCATATCATTTCTGTGGCCCACTTTCAAAATTAACAGCTTTGTATGTTACAGGAATTGCTCCTCCAAGGAGAAAAAGAAAGAAATAAAAAGAATGAAAGAAAGGTAGATTTGCTGATCTTTATTTTCTTGGAGACTGAGTGAATAAATTCAGTCAAGCATCAGGATTCTTCCAACACAGGCAGACGATGCCTTGCTGGTAAGTGGGTAAAAACTCCCTGAAAATCCTGCAAACAGCTGTTTCCTCAGTAGCCTCAGTTTTAACAGAACAGACTAGGGAGTAATTTTAAGAGCAAAACTCTGGGCATCCAGCACTGCCTGCCACACCCCTGAAACACTCAGGCAGTCACAGAAGCCTTTATCTATATCGTGACTAGCATCTGTGCTAGGAAAATTTCATGGAGAAAAGATTCTTGCAGATACATCCTTTCTGAACGTTTACAAACATGCTGATTTCTGTGCACGAAGTGAATGAAAAAAGCTTCCTTCGAGTTAACATTTAATGCATGATTTCAGGTGGCAGCCCTTTAAAGAGAGATGCCCAGTCATCCACTTCCTACTCTAACGACACCTGGGAAACCGTCTCAGTCTTCTGTTTTCCTCTGGGGGATACGTATAAGAGGATGATTTTGGACCCAAATCATCTCATCCTTGAACATCGCGTCACCAGGCAGCTTGAGTTTCTGTGGATCATCATTTGAAAGATACTAACGTGTCATTCCTATTGCATATGCAACCTTGAAAATCATTCACAATGTAAGGGGTAGGACAGCCTTCTCGGGGGTGGGGGGATGGGGGGGAGAGGCAGCGAGGATGAATGTTTCCTTAAGTGAGGAAATAAACATTTTCTTCTCCCAAACCCCTCACTTCTGTTACAGCTTGGCTTTTTAAGATACAGAAGAAGTACGACATTTGGACTCTTATGAAACAAAGTGGATATAATCCATAATTAAAATGCTCTAAAAGAAAACCCTGGGAAAGGATGGGGAACATTTGCAAAAGTGGAATAGGAGCACTGATTTTTAACTTTTTTTATTGTATAGTATAATATATATATATATATATATATATATATATATATATACACACACACAAGGCAGAGAAATGAAAAAGCAATAGTTTTCAAAGCACTCTTCAACAAATGGTTATAGGACAGATCCCAGAGTTTGTCATGGGTTACTAAATGATCCTCTCAGATTTTTCCTTCTAGCTGCTCCAGAACATAGGAGGCTCGAGGGCTTAAATATTTTATCATCACAACGGACTTTGTTTCCTTCTTTTTTTTGTGAACAATACCGTATATACAAAAAGCTATAAATTTCAAAGCACAGCACCACAATTAGCTGTAGAACATATTTCAGACTTTGACATGTGTTACAATTTTACAATTTTAGGTTTTTACTTCTAGCTGCTCTAAAATACTGGAAACTAAAAGACATATCAATTTAATGATACAGCATTCATATTAAGTCCTATCTTCTATGTATAATTCCACCATCACCTTTGATCTAGTACTCTTATATTTTTACAGTCAGGGAGAATCTATTGAATTACTCAAAAATTCAAACATAAGCTCCATAAGGGCAAGACCTGGTTGTGTCTTCTTCCCTGCAGCAACTCCAATGCTCAGAGTGTCTGGCACATGAATATATTTTGAAAAAAATTGCAAAGGAAATTAGTATTTTCCCATTTTGAAGGAATAAACCTCTATATTAAATACTCAATTTTTTGCAAATGTAGTTATTTCTTGTTTATGCATACCACTGAAAAAGCTAAAGTGCAGTATGAAGCTGCTGCTTCTTGAAGGCGCTTGAAGGATACTCAGACGTTTCGATACATGGCTTCTGCTTGTGTTATCAACCTGAGGACCTGTTGCTGGCTGCTCCCTTCCTAGTGTCATGCTTTTGTAAATGAGAATTGCTCAATCTCCATTTGCTCTCTGCCAGCTGCTCCAATGTCCTTGGCTTTTGAGCCAAGGCAGACTTTATTACAAAATATGTTCACAATGTCCTTGAAGCACCCCTTAAGCCCCTATTCAATCAGAATGTCCAGCTTCAGTTGCCCACTTGGAAATCGCTTTGATAACCTGCTATCAGCCCATTCTTTTTACACGACCAACCCACTGAAATGGAATCACTGTTAAGTATGACTTTCCTACTAGTACACCAACAGTGTTCTCAGTGCTCATTAATGCACATCATTTTGACATTTAATTTTAAATATAGCATATAGGGGAGAGTTGCCTAGGAACTGGACATCACATCAGTGACAAGCCTGACCACAGCTCAAAGTACCAGAATCCTCTGTAGTCTGCCATGCACTGAGTTCTCACCTAGAATTTTGTGAAAGAAAACACAATTGATCTGATCACAGCAAGTCTTTCCTTTTCTCTCTACTAAGTTTTCTATGTATTTTAATTTTATACATTCCTTCTCTTAGCATCCTTCTGTCCCTACCTCACCATCCAAAAGGAAAGAGGGATATTAACCAAATTCCTAATGTGTCATTACAGGTGGTTCCCTAATCAGTCTTCATTCAGATTCCAGCTGCTCTAGATTCTGTATTCCAAGAGAAGAATAAAGTGATCTTCAGAATTCTTCAATTGTCAGAAATATCTAGCTTGGGTATACTACTTTGGATCATCTATTTCTTATCTCTGCTTATTCAACTATGTATCTTTCAGTGATCTATTTATTTATTCCCTGTGTTATGAATGGAGAATAGGATCATACGATACCATAATACAGCACATAGAATTTTTGGAGAACACCTGGAAAAGAAGAAATAAAGGTTTCTTCCTGCCTAACTTCCACATACATCTGCTCACCTGTAGCAGCAGCTTTTCCACCTTTATAGAAGCTAAAGATGAATAGAAAAATAAAACAAAGATGACTTTGCCTCTTCTCAAATCTAAATGGGAGCATGAGATCAAAGATTTGAGGGACCCAACATCAAGAATGGTAAACAAAATTTCATACATTAAAAAATTAAAAAGACAAAGCATGGTTCTCCAGCATAAGCTGAGAATGAACCATTCTAAATAAAAGTGACTTTCAAATAACTGAAAGTACACTTCTTCAATCACAGCCTTCCTTTTCATTGTATCCACTGTGATGGAGAGAATCTTCATGACCAGAGAATACGGGGCATAATTTTACCTTTCCTTGAGGCCCTGGGGTAATCACTATGAACATGAGCAGCTGCATTTTGCCGTCATATGATGATGCCTCTGGGAATTACTGAGTGCACATACAACTACCTGACTTGAACCAACGTGAGTCCAGACTTCCAGGCTTTTAGACTTTTAATTTGATTTTATATTTTATAACCATTGTCAAGCTTTTAGTTGTTATTTGTTGCAGCTATTATATGGCACCCCCACTCTTCCAATTTGCTGTGGACCGGCACACCTTATCGCCAGACCTCCACTGTATACATTTGGCTCTGAGAGAGCCTGAAGGGCTCCAGGAATAAGAACTGCATGGCACGTAGTGCGTACTTTTGCATATATACTTACTCTACTCAGAAAGCGTGTTATTTTCTCTATTCTTTCTGGTTCTCAACTATGTTCCATTCTGTGCTTCTCAAATCTAAATGGACTCAAGAATCATCTGGAGAGCTGCTAAAAATGCAGACTCTGATTCAATAGGTCTGGGTAGGGGGCAGAGATTCTGGGTTTATCACAAGCTCCCAGGACCACTCTCTAGGCAGCAAAATTTGATTGTTCAGGTAATTAGATAAGTGATACAGATCAGGGATCCGACAGCCTGCAAACCACAGTCTGCGGGCCTAATCCGAGCTACCCCCCCAACCATTTTTATATGAACCCTGAGCTAAGAAAAATGTTTGCATCTTTAAATGAATACTTAGGGAAATAAAACTACAAAGAAGAATATTTTATGATATACCAAAACTATATTTATTTATAATTGCAGCGTCCATAAGTCAAGTTTCATTCATTTCAATACTGTATGCAGCTGCTTTTACATGACCATGACAGAAGTTGAGTAGATGCCAGAGAAGCCAGAAGCCTAAATTATTTGAAATCTAGTCTTTTACAGAAACAGCTCGTCACACCTTGATCTAGCTAATCACGCTTCATATTTGAGCTACGTTTTGCAATTTACAAAGGACTTTCATTTCCTCTGGTCCCATTTTGTCATAACAGGAGTACAAGACAGATAAGGCTCCCACCAACCGAGCAAAAACTAAGCATCCTCCAGCTGTACGACAAGGCGATGTGCTAGTGTAATTGCCATAGTGATGGTTTCAAGTTTTTCTTCAGCTAAATTCTTTCAAAGTATGTCATTTCAATCATTAAATAGAAATAATGGTCTTTCATTCTGATGAAGAAACATTCTCTAAAATTATACAGTAGGCCAAAAACCACCTCGATGAATATTTTCTTTCAAAATTTTAATATACAAATAAAAATGGAAACAGTAGAATAGATATTAATTGGGAAACAGTTATTGTTTTGTAGATTCCAATAAGATTCACTGGCTCTTTCCTGATGTTTATTTGATATAGGACATATTCCATTAAAATCCCAGATTCCACTTCTTGGATGTAAAGGGCAATTTTTGAAATTGTAGTAAACCTTGGCCTCCCCACTTGTTACTGTTACTATAAAAGAAATTTCAGATTTGCTGAAAATATTTAATTCTTAAAAATTATTACTTATGGGCAGATTTGGTCTAATAAAATATTTTGCCCTTCATTCTGCTATCCATATAACTTAAGCACTATGGTTTTTACAAATAAAGATGAACCCTGGGAAAAAGATAGCTTTTTATTAAATTTAAGGAAGTAGTTCTGTCTTTATGTCAGCAAGGAACGTTCTGGATTTAGGTTCACTGATTTCCTACCAACAGAAGAAAACAAGGGAATCCTTAACTTCAGAAATGGAATGCAAATCCTCCTTTGAGACAAATCTCTCTACTCACTTATAAGATTTTGCATCAGATATATACTCTATCAGATGATACATTAAAATTCTTTTGATTGAAATGTGAATAAAAAGAAAACAGAACTCGGAGCATGAAGAGGCTAAGAGGTTAGTCAATAAAAATATATAGGAAAGTCCAATGTTGGCAGTGTGTTGACAGCCAAATTATTTGTTAGTGAGAAGTTTTGGTTTGGGAGATGAGCACTTCCTTTGGAAATGGGCTGCAGTGTTATCGTAAGCAACCAGTTTTGCACTTAAATGCAACCAAATAGCTCTACCTGAAGCCTGTTTGAAATGATCTCTTGGGGGGGGGGGGAGGCGAGAGAGAGAGACAGAGATAGAAAGACAGAGAGACAGACAGAGAGATAGAACATCTCAAATGGAAGCCAGAGTCTATTGAAAACCTCATCTCAGAATGAGCATCCCTTACTTCTCACATACTCCACTGGTCAGAAAGGAGTCAGTAGATCCAGCTGACCCTGAAGGGAAAGAAAGGGCATTGTATAAGGTGTGAATGTCAGAAAGTGAGGCCACTGGTGGTACCTTGGAGGTTGCCTTTCATGTATGTATCTTCCCTGATTACCCCTCTTTTCTGAAGCAGAGTTAATCATACCCTCTGTGTTATCATTTCATATAAACATGCCCAGAGCTGCCATGTATGACCGTGAAGATTATATCTTGTGAGATTGCTAAATCAAGCATTCTGAGGAGCCAAAGTCCAGCCTATGTTCCTGAGTCTTAAACTCAAAAAGGCACCATGCAGATTAAAGATGGCCCAACTGGAGAGGTCGCCATAAAACTCTGAAGAATAGGAAATAACAGGAAAACCATTTCTGAGCAATTTTTCCCCCCTGTGTGACCAATATATTGTACTGTGAATTGCACTTGGTATTAGCTCCATAAATGTTTGTGGATTAAAGATGAACGGGTACTTGAAAGATGAATATAACTTGGATATTTCAGTTGGCTAGTTTGTAGTCAAAGTCTTACTTGGGAGGAATGACAAGACATTGGCTCAAGAAGTGTTTGCAGACTTCAAGTACTGATCCACAATTCCCAGACCAAAATGAACAGGGTATTTCTAAAGTTTGTGACGCTTCTCAGTGGAGTCACACATATAGAACAATTAACGGATATTCAGCCTACGTGCTTTGGCTATAATTGTCGGGCTATAATTTTCACTCATAAAAACTACAATATTAAAGATGAAAATTCCACAATAACCTGGGAAATTTTCAGAGATATTTTTGCCTTCCACATATGCTCATTCAAAACAATATTCAGATCACAATCCTTATCTCAATTCAAAGCAGACAGGCTCTATGAATGGATTCAGCATTCCCTATCGATGAGATAAAGACTTTGATCAATTTCAGCCATCTGGATTAATTCTGTGCTGATAAATAAGTTGCTTGGTGAAGAAATATAATTATGGTTGAGAAAAAAATATCAACTAGAAAATTGTATATATGGGCATCCATATAAAGATGGATTGGGTCTTTCTTTAGTATTTTCTCTATTGGACTCACAGCATTCAAAAGAAAATATTGAACCTCCGTAAAGACATTGATATTTTACAAAGGTCACAGAAAACAACCAATACATTGTCCCAACTACTGAAAGTTTCTGGTACCACAGATGCAGAATTAGAAAACCTTCTATAAAACTAAATATTAAAACAGGTTACTACATTTGCAATATAGCATAATAACCATTTTAATTAAGGAAAAGATTACACAGGAGCTTATTATAAAAAAATGAAGCTTAATATAGAAAAATGTCCAGTTTCATGTTAGTTGATGACTTGCAAATAAACAATTCAAGAAAAACTGCACCATTAAGAGAGGAAACCAATACCACTAAGAGAAATATATTTCAAGCTCTGATTAGACCCAACATTTAGATTTAGACTGTTACAAATTTGATTCTAAGTATTTTTTTAAAGTTTCCCTTTAATGTCATCCACACAATAAGTAATATTCTTATAATTGTGCTTTTTGTGGATCTTAGCCACATTACTAATTGTGAGATTATTAAACTTAAATGCAACATTCATGCATTTCTACCAAGATAGGACAGTGATATAGTAAATCAGCTTGATTTCTTTTTAAAAAGGCAAGCCTTTCTAAATATGTTATATGACTATATGACAACAGCTCCCTGATCCTGATTCCATGACATCTGGCATATACGCTCATAAATATTTCTTAAGTGAATGAATGAAATGAAGCTAAATGAATGAGTAAGAGACTATGTAGGTAATCCAAACTGATTTAAATCAAATAGCAAGTTATTCCAATGGTTTGAATGGTGCACTTTTTAAAAACTTCCCACTTAAAAGGAAAAACAGAAAGACATACCACCTCTTTTATAGTCAACTCCATCTGTTACCAGGCAAGAAGCACTACTGTTCTCCCAGACATTATGCACGGTGTATTAGATTGAGCATTTTTCATACACATAAACTATGTTTCCTGTGAACATTATCATCTCTCAGTACATTATGGATTTCTGATGATCAATAAATAATGAAGAATAACAATAACAACAACATCAGCGAAGCCCAGGGGGACTGTCAGGCTTGCACTCAGGCAAAGGTCTGAGGAAACAGATGGTTTCTTCATTGTGCCCTGAAAGCAAGCCTCGTTGCCTTCTATAGAACCACTAAGGGCAGTAAATCCCTTAGCAATTGGCCTTCCATCAAAAACAGTCTGTATCCGGTCTCCGGGAGTTCACAGCGAGGGACTTTTGGCAATGCAGTCTCAGTTGATCACTCCTGTAATGGGGCAATTATAGTCAGAGGGGTTGTGTGTGATGTAACCCAAGTCCTCATTTCTACACAGCTGTGCAGACCATCAACTCAAATTGTACCATGAAGTCAACTGGGAGCCTATTCAGAATATGGGATATTTATTGGCTGAGGATGAGGAAAGCCTATTTGTTCAGCCACAGTGGAATTTATCTTTGTCAGCTCTGGGCACAGATATTCGAGCCTGTGCAAATAGCAGCACCACTCCTGCCAGCCGGGCTGCTCCGGGCTCTCCTCTGAACAGACTCTCTTGGGCCCTGTCTGTCATTCCTGTCGCAGACCGGCCTGCTCCAGGGTTAGCCCAAGCCTATTGCCTGACTCCAGGAGCTTGTACACACCTACCTTTTAACTTTTGTGAATGCCCAAATGGATCTTTCAGAATTTTGATGTTTAATCAATATATAAGGATAAAAGGATTGCAAGCAGCAGTGAGGAGTCAGCTGATATTAGGTAGCATGATTTTTTTAAATGGATGTTTCCTTAACTGTCTTCAACAACTTTGGGCTACTTGGAAGGAACCAGAAATTTCTTAGTGGCACGTCCCCACAGCCAGGGACGGACATCCTAGGTGAGCCGATGGGGCAAAGGTGTAAGGTGGTGTCTAATGCACTGCTGGAATGCCATTCCGTGAGTCAGACTGTGGAAGGAATAAAGGGAAAGCAGGGCAAAATGATGGCCTGGGAACACATGGAGGTAGGAATCAATGGAATTCGTGAAGAAGATAAAGAACAGCCTTGAGGATAAGGGAGTCAGAGATGTGCAAGAACAGAGACTTGCATCTCACATGCCAGAAGTAACAGGGTTGCGAATGGTGCAAAGTTCACCCTTCCCCTGCCTCTCTACTCCTCTAACCCATTGTAAACAGTTGCTATAGATTTGAGTCAGCTAGGCTGGATGCAACAGTGGGCAACAAAGAACCTTTCCTTAACCTGCCTGCATGCAAGAGGGCACTGAGGACCAAAATGTTGGGAAAATCCAGGCTCCAGAAAATGTGAAGAGGTAGAAAGAAACTACAAGAAAAGGCTCAGGTGCAGCATATGACAAGTTTTGAATGTATCTCTCCTTAAACACGTCCAACTATTAAATTAAAATAAAATTTAGCATTACCATATTATCAAAAGTCACGATTATGGTATACATAAACGAAAACTGCAAATTGCTTTATATTTCTGGAAAAAAATATATTCAAGTATTTTAAATAAGGCAATTGGATGGGAACAAAGCGAAGTCATGCAGGGACAGCAGTGACCACAAAAAAGAGATAGTGCTATCAGATGCAAAAACAAAACCAAAAAAAATAACAATATCAAAAAAAACCCAAAACAGACAAATAGATTTGTGGCAGGACTAAGTTCTCAGCATCTTGGGGCATGACTTGATGGGGGTCTTATGAGCACCATTTACAGCTCTCAGTGTTTAAAGTGAGTGTGACACAGCTTAACGCGTATGGAGTCGATAAAGAGTTCTGGGGGAAGGAAGACCTGAAGATCTGCAGAATGAAGGGATGTGAGGGGTCACTTTAGCAAAGGAGGCATCAGCATAGAGGGAAGAAATAAAACTCGACCTTTGTAAGGGACACGTGGTGAGAACGGCAGCAAGCATGGAAGGAGCCTTCGGAGGCAGAAGGCAAAAAGTATCCAGAGATGTGAGATACAAGGCCAGAGGCTCGGCTCTCCCAGGCATCCCACCCTGTTTGTCTTCATGGCTGCAGTTCAGGCAGAGCCAGGCCTTCTGAAGGACCAGGGGTGGGAGATCAGCCACCCCTCTCTGCACCGCTGAACGCAGAAGGAAGCTGAGCTCAGAATGAGGCCTGAGAGCAGAAAAATGCATCTTCCGTCTACATTTGTTTTCTCCAATTTGCTTAGTCTTCAGTCTTCTTTTTAATCCCTAGGCTTTCTTTTTTTCCAAATCCAATCCAATTTACCAAAAAAAAAAAAAAATCACAGGATTTTAAACAAAGTTGTTTTCTTCTTAAAGCATTCAATACCAATGAGACTTTTACTAAATATTGGTGATGGCTTTAATAGTGGTAGAAAGTAAATGGAGATTTTTTTATGCTTTCAAAAAAATCCATATCATATAAATGAACTAGGGCTCCATACGAAGAAGGGAAATGGAAATGGATAGTTCACTATCGATAACTAATATAGAAAACAAAATGGAACAATAATACCAAAGACATTATGTTGGAAACACTTATTTTCAAAGGTCATTAAAACATTTTGTTGAAGAAACGGTTAACCTAAACACATGCACTGAGTGTCACCTCCAAGGGTCTCACACTCTACCTTTGTTATTAGAAGTAGACTTCATATGACCACAGTAAGATCTTTTTCCAAATACTTATGTGTACAGATAAGAAAAGTGCATTCAATGCACATAACATCTTGCTATTTTACAGACTCTCCATATATAAGATACAAAACCAAAATGATAATAAATGGAAACCCCAGGATTATTTTATAGATCTAAGAGAACTTGGAACTCAAGTTCATTCCCTGCTCCCACAGTTGCGGAAACTCACATCGAGGGCTCACTCAAGGTTATTAATGCAGCTGGGACAACACCCAAGGCTGAAACCTGGATCTCCTGACCACACAGCAGAGAGTTCTTCTCATTTTACTACTGATATGAAATGGAGTTCCAATTACTTATAGTCCATGGATGTTATTTTATGGACACAAGAAATGCCAAAGGGAATTAGTAGGGAACTGGAACTTTTATTCTTCAAACTTGTATCTTTCTTCAGAATGAAACGGATAGAGGCACTGATCGGCTGTCTGTGACTTCAAACTTTAGACATTCAGTAATGCATATTGATAGTGTTAAAACGTGATTTAGTTAAACTAGAGTCCGTTTCAATATTAATTCTTCAAAAATGTTCCCCAAACAGGAGGGATCAATCCTAAATTTATATGTAATCACAAATGTGATAAAGATGCACTGATTCATTTCAACAGCAATAATATACACAATTATTAGATTTCCAATTTGAATTGTAATTGAGAGGTTAAGCTAGTCATCATTTATTGAAATTTTCTAACACCCACTCAGAGGCAGTGGGGCACACTCACAGAGCATCAGTGTATGGTAGTAATTCCTTTAATTAAGGGAATAACATAGGCTTTATTCATAAAGCACCAAGATGAAGGCTAAGAGGACATCTGTGATAAAATTATTCCTTAAAATAAAGGTGTATTCTGTGAACTTTTCTATCTTTATATGATAGCCTCGTTTATGTGGGTAAGTGGTAAACATTCAACCTCTCCTCAAAGAAATTGTGCATCTAATATGCAAAAGTATGTGTTATGGTTGAAAATAAGAAGACTGACAATGTGGAACAAAGAGAAATCAGAGGACTCATGAACATATCTTCTTTGTAGGCATCTCCATTATTCATTTAGGGGTGTATATCCACCAAATTTACTGATATGTGAATCGTTCCAAATAATTAATTACATACAAGTTTCTTTTAAATACACTCAACTATCAATTTACTAATATCAGTGTGTCTTTCTAGGGGAGCACAGAAACACCACCTGGATTCTGAAGTGGTCTGAAAACAGTACCCAAGTATCTGTATTTCTCCAAATCCCTGAAAGCTATCTTTATGGGTTTATTCCTCTCCAATTTTTAATAGTTATATTAATTGTGTTATAAGATTAGTGTTGCTAAATAAGCTCACCTGTTTGAAATTTATTTGCAATTTCACTTAAAGCTAACAGAAACATAGTAACAGATGTAGAGAAAAAATTGACAAGGAAATAAAATAATTTTAATTCAAACTCGAGGAAGTTAAGACATTAAGTGCAACCTCTTATCAGTAAGTTCTGTCAGCTTTTTCTCCAAAACAGATCTCAGATAAACTACTTCCTACTATCATAGCTCAAAACACAGTCATCTTTCCCCCAGAATATTATAACAGCCTTCCATTTCCATTTTTGCCTCCTAAAAGCCATTCTCATCATAGCAGCAATACCTAACTCATACCAGGTTGCCAATGTGGACTATTAATTTTTCAGGGTTCTTGCCAGTCAATTGTTTAACTGTCCTTAATTAAAAGTTAAATTACATATACTTGCAATTACATAAATAACAATAAAGACAAAAGTAATGACATACTTGAAGTCATCGCTTGTTCAGTGCTATAGTATATTTTACTTTTATCCAAACTTCTAACATTATTTACATCTACTGTGTCACACTGATATCCTGAAGTTGGCCTGAAAAATTGGCAAATGCTATTAATCAGGACTTGATCTACTGTTTTGTTTACTGTCTAGACGTGTTAAAAATAATGGAGAAATGTTAATAGTGTACATTATACTTAAAAGTGCATTAAATCTGTGGCCATTACATTTTGAATGGCACAAAAATTGAGGAAATAGTCTTTCAGTACTTGATAATTATTATCTGTTTCAACCAGTCACTCACATATGGATCTAAGACATTTATGCAGGAACTACACTCATACACCAATTGCAACCATAGGTTGGCTACAAATATAAAAGTTCAACAAACACTGACAAAACCTTCTGTGACAGTCAAGCAGCTGTATGACATTATAGTAATAAAGACTAGTTTATCTTATGTTATTATTTTTATGGGATGCCATGCAACTTTTATAGCAGGAAAATGTATCAAAACTAATGTAACAATAAAATGCATACTTTCACCCCCTTTCTCCTCTCACCCTTACCCCTACCAAGTTGTTTGTTAGCATCTACCAGTACACCACTGATTAGATCCAAACCTGTCATCCTGTTTACAGGTTCCCGGTGATAGGACACCAGCTTATCTCTCCAATTTCCTCTGATTTCATTCTTTCCCTTTACACAGTGCTCAACGCACTTTCTCTGTACTCCTTGGACACATCTTCTGGCCCCAAGGTCTTTTCATTGGCTACAAACACTGTCTTCTCTACCTGCAAAGATCTGCCTCCAAGTCTTGATATGCTTGGGTTTCTGTGATGATCGAGGGTCGGCTCAACTAGTAACTCCTCAGGGTAGAATCTCCTGCCTGCTTTATGTAAGGTTCTTTCCCCCCCTCCCAGCCCTGGCACTTTCTACCATATCTCCCTATTTCATTGTCTTTATAGCATTCTTCACTAGGGGAAGTTATACTTACATAACTTATAATAACTGGGAAGTTATTCCCAGCAGATAGTAGGTGCTCACAGCATATCTCTTGAATGAATTCATCAATAGAATCTGAAATCTCATCTCCTTTCCTTCCTCTCTTCCTTGTTTCCTGAGTCCAGTGACATTAATGAAGCCAACTCAGAAGCAGCATCCAACCTATTCCTACAAATGCATGAGCCACTGGACACTCCTGGCTGTGCACTTTCAGGCAGTTTTGGTTACAGGGTCTGCATTTCCTGTCTGAAATTCCATCATCCCAACTGTCCTCTCAAGGCATTTATAAAAACTTCTGAGGACTTTACAATCAAAGTTGAACATGACACTGAAAATGACAGCATTTCTTTCTGGGACAACTGTCACCTGCGAAGTTTTGTGGGGAAGCTTCAAACTATGATGTTTGTATATTTTCTTTGACACATAAAAAATCACCAATGCAAGTCTCTTGTGCAGGAGATCAATGTTAAATTGTGAAGGCCAATTAAAGTTTAATGGTTAATCATCACTAAATAAGAAGGGCTTCATATGCCATGAAAGTAATCAGCCACAGCATTAACAAAAACTGATTAGTTAACTAGCTAAACAGACTATATACAGACTTTGAAATTTATGGGGAACTGAAACAGACCTTAACTTTAATAGTATGGAATATTCTTTTATTTACATTTTATGACTCCTTGTCCAGTTCCATTTAAAATGTCAAAAATGTAATGGCAGTGACATTCATTTTATAATAGTGTTTGAAACACTTGCGGTAAAAGGGGTTGTAATGATAATACTACAAATTACATGCTTATTTTTCCAGATCATACCTAATAGACTGTAATATTTTCAGTCACAGTTCACTGGAGTTAAATTTAAAGCATAATATTAAAGTCAAGGTTCCTTCACATCTAATTAGATATTAGAAACAAATGTGGCCAGGTCTGCATTCTGTTAAATATATGCAAATAATCCCTCAGAGGCAAAGAAACAATTTAACAACATTAAAGATAAAAGTAACCCACTCTAAAGGTATACAATAAATTACCGTAGATTTACCTTCAGTATTGTGCAATATGACATCTCAGTTGCTGTAGGACACACCGCAGCATAAATTGTACTCAGCTTGTCTCACACAGCAAAATATTCAGGACAAACATAGAATATTTTATGCTTAGAAGCCTAACTTCTGGAAATTATGCCAGCGAGTGAGACAGTTCAACAAAGCACCTATCATTGGGCTATGGATAGCACCGTAGCAAATCTTGGCAGAGTCATTTATTTTCAGGAACAGTAGGGAAACATTAGAAAGAATGCATTTTGCTCATTCTTTGGAAATTCATATAAATAAGTCTTAGCTATAGACTGCATTTAGAAGTGAGTCCTGAATTTTTTTTATCCCTAAGCTTATGCTCGCTAATGGTTTTGCTGTGTTCATCCTCAGAAATGGACAGGGGGGAGGAGGGGGGAGGAAAACATTTCCCTGAAGTTCCATCAAGTTAGACCACAGTTAGATTTGTTCCTACTTCTGCTTTTTATCATACTGCTAAAAAAAAAAAATGAAATAGGGAGTAAAGGTGATTTTGTGACACTTGCTAGCCTACTATGTAGGTTGGCTTGCTGAATGGACTTTTGCAGTCAAAACTTCTGACTGGCTATTCATGGACCAATCACATCCTTGCCCTGTCTTAATGAGCCCTCTTCCTCATTTAACAAAGGGAGCAAAAGGGGCCAGGAATACAGTATTGCTGGAAAATGCTTGTCTTGAATATTCCTGCAGCTATAGCTATCCAACCACAAAGGAAAAGAATTGTCTCTACCACAGCATACACTGGAATCCATAGCAAAAACTCCTTGATACATACAAAGGCTATCGGTGGAAAAAATAATCACGATCACCCTCTGATATGTCAGATTAGATTTTTGAAAATGAAATCTCAGCTCTGGTTTCTAAACTGCAAATGTGACCACTTCAAAGTAAAGAGCTGAAATAGCGGCCCTCCCCTCTTCCGGTGCTAAGTTTGAAGGACCATGGAAGCATTTTCACTCTTCTGTAAGTCAGTTTATTGCCCAGGAAGTTATTTCTAGAAGCAATGCCATAACATTAGATCAACAGAAAGTTCTGGACACTTCAATTTACCATGATTTCTTTAAAGTTGACAACCACAAATAATGATTTCTTGCTACTTCTCTAGCAATATTCACCCACTAAGGTACATCTAGGTCACACAATACCCTACAGTTTTCATTTCTCCTGTGTGTGGGGTAGTGCCAGACCCAGATTAAATGTACTATTGAGACCAAGAGGTACCTTCCCTCTGTTGATCTTGGTGGAGAAAAACCGTGAAACCTTATAGAAGAGAAAGTTCCTACTGGGTCTACAGTCAGTTTGAGCTTGAGTGAGAATTTTGTCACTAAAATTTTAAATATTTCCAACTATGATCTATATTAATTTAAGGTTTGCCTCTGCCATCTTTCAAAGTGTCCAAGAGGAAAAAAGAAGGGGAGCTAAATTTTTATTCTAACTGCTGAACCGACTGAAGGAACCGGTGAAAAGCGGGGGGGGGGGGGGAGCCTAATTACTGCTAATTCAGATCAGTAGAAAATTCTACTCTCATAAAAATTTGGGAAAAGATTCCCTTATAAGGTGCAACAGAACTTTTCTTTCCAAACATTTGTTTCGATTAGGTCTTGATATTTATTTTAGGATAACCAATATAACAAATGAACTCATTTTAAGATTTTATTTCTCCTGGAAAATTACTGCCAGATACATGTAGGAAATAAAAGTGCTATGGATATGATTTAAAGAGAGAGCTATCCTTGCAAAAAATATTTAGTTCTGCATATCCAAGCACTTTCAACTTGCTAGCATTTTGGCACATCATCATTTCTCCAAAAGAACAAGGGTACCAGCATCAACATTTGCTCTAACACCTGATGAGCTGGACATGTGGGGAGCCTTAGAACCTACTTACAATTCCAAGATAATATATGGAAGCCTGGGTATAAAAGAAACAGTGAGAAATGAAGACTGTTTCCTAGTGAGCATGATGAGTAAAGCAAAAAAGAGTCTCAAGAAAAGAGTTGCAATAATTGCCAAAACTGCACCTGTACGATTCATTCTGTGTAACAGACTTGAATAAATGTGCACTGTTTTCCCAAGGAAATATAGTGCTGTTCAAAAATGTTGATAAGAATAGAGAGACAGTTATGGATTATAAGGTATTGCTTAAGTTTAATGTATTGGTCAGAATACTAAACTACAGGTGATTTTGCAATATTCAAACAGTACAGAACCAAGTGGGCATCATGGTTTGCATTCCAGCTGTCCCTGTAACTGACCCTGCCCTCTAGTTTGATTTAGCATGAAGGAGAGAAAGTATAATCGGGAGGTCCATTGTCTCTCTGGACTTCAGCTTCTTTATTTAAAAAAACAAGAAAGAGGCCCAGATAAAGTCTGAGGTCTGCTTTTGTTTTAACATTTGATTATTCTACTAGGTAAGGGGTCAATGATTCAAGAATTTCCGATTCTGTTTTCAAAAGCCAAAGGAGTGTGGTGCACAGTACTGCGCCCTCTTTAGAAAATAAAACTTAAAAGTATTTAAGAAGAGACTTCTCTAAAGTGCCTGGAACTAAAAATAGATCAAGCATTAATACAGTTAAAGAGCTGTTGTCGGCTATTGACAAGAGCTTTTTTCTCCCCCCTCCTTCCAACATAACCTTTGTACTCATCTCTTGATTACATGCAGAAAGCAGCAGTAAGAAGAGTATATATAAATTCAACTGAAATTCCCAAGCCATATTTTAGACTATAGTTGCAACATTTCTCTCTGCAAAATCTTTTCCAGGGCTGAAAACGTGTGGAACAATGGACTGATTTTAAGTCCCAGTCTTTGTTTTCCTGGGCCCTCCCTCTGGGGAGGGGGAAGGGAGGGGAAAGGAGGGAGAGGAAGGGTGAGAAGCAGGGAGCTCACACCTTTCATAATGGCTGGGAACAATCAAGAGCTGATGGTATTAGTGAAAGGTTATTATTTGAATTAATCATACAAGTTTAAAACAACTTGGCATTTCAAAATGTTTCTAGGTAGGCGTAGTTTCCAAACTGCAACTGCCACCGAGTGTAATTCCTGGCAGGGTGGGGGGAGTGCGTGTGGAGGGAAGGGGCTGGGGGTGTCTGCAGTACAGCCTCTGCCAGTCTTTGAGGGATCGTTAGGGATTCTAGATAAATCTGGGCAACTTTATGGTCCTTTCTACGTGATGGATCTGGGACAGGGTTCCTGGAAAGAAGGGGGAGGAAAGGGGGATAAGAAGATGAAGGAAAGCATAGAGAGAGGAGAAAAGAGAGGCAGTCTTAACATCTGGCTATAGCGCTGTACTAACCCCTGGTTTGGGTAGCAAATCACTTTCCTCCTTTTTGTTTCGGTTCTCCCACCTATAGTATGGTCTGATTAAATGCAAAAAGTATTGAGTAAAGCAACTGGCATATGTGATAAGTGAACAGTTCATCAACATTGAAGAGGACAAAGCAGGTAGGATGAGTGAGATAGGAAGGCCAGGTGTCTGAGCCTGAGCAGGGGTTTAATCTAGGGAACATGAACTGAGTGCAGTGGCCCAACCAAGCTCTAGGGTATGGAAGGGTGAATAGGACACAGTCTCTGACATTGAGGACCCATATTCTAGGGGTAGAGATGATATTTCAACAAACCATTTCAATAAATGGTGGACATTTTACACAGGAGAGCTCTGCCGGACTGCACGAACCAAGCCTTTCAGACTGAGTGCGAGAATTGAGTAGTCTTATGAACAAAGGAGATGACAAGAGCACAGGTCCGAGAAGGTATGAAGGCATGCTGTGTGCCTCCCTGCCACCAAAGAGTAAGACGGAAGCACAGCTGGTGGGAGGACCCAAGCTGGAGCACTAAATAGGGCAGATGACACACAACTTACAAGGAGCTTAGACCCCGTGTTGTAAGAACTGGGCACACAGAGGGTACTTAAGCAAGCCAGTGACAAAGTGAAATGTGCATCTGATGTTATATAAACCCATTTTAGACAGATCCTTCTAGGAGCGACATAGAAGGATTACAGACCTTCAGAGCAAAGACTCAAGTATGTCTGATATGGAGAGTCATGACATCTGTTATGCACCAGCCGCATTCAGAACATTCTCTGTTTCCATCATTTCTTACCCCTTACCTTCTAGAAAGTCAGGAATCGCCACAGGTAATTGCACATGGGGCACCCAGCTCTTGTATTTGAAATGGAAAATGCTCGATGTCAAATGCTAAATAGGACACAGAATTGGTAACTGGGGTGTCTGGGATGAAATGCTACAACTACATTTGTGTGTGTGTGTGTGTGTGTGTGTGTGTGTGTGTGTGTGCGCCTTTGGTTCCTAAATTAAACAAACTGGAGAATTAAAAGCAAAGTGATACTTTAGATGCACTTCATTAGGCAGGGATATTAATGACAAGGCAGGTAGTTTTTGGTTCATGGACTTAATCGCAAAAGTTTGAAATGGAAGCATAGTTGAATTAATTACTCTTTTGTACATACTCCTTGATTTTAGTAAAGGTACATTAATGGTACCAGCCCTCCAGTTATTGTCTGATAAGTCCATGAATCAAAAAAAATATATTGTAGTTTAATGGTCCCATATTTTAGTGTTCACAGAATCATCTATTTATGCAGTAAGTTATATTTTTTCTAGAACTTTGTGGTATGAAATAACTCAAAAGGGGGGATATTAGAATATAAGTAATATTTATTTTCCAGAGGTCTGGAAAGAAATGAATTCATCAAAAGCTTCAGGACAACTGTACATTTTCTGGAGCAATATTTATAAAGACAAATCATGTCTAGGACATTCCTAACATATGTATGCCTATATTCTTTCTCCCAGTACATTTTTAAAAAAAGAAAAAAAGATACAACTCATGCTAAGAACTAATATGAAGAAATGACCATTTGGTTGGCAATTTTAAGATGTGTTAGCAAGCAGGTTAATATAGGAGGGCTACAAACATTCAAACCCTTCACAATCTTAAATTTTCTGCAATTAATTCGAGAAGCAAACTTAAAAATGATTCTAAAATTTAAATCAACTCCTTGAACATAAGTACCAAGGTTAGAGAACAGGAAATATCTTGCTCACATTCCTCTTTCTCAGCTTCTATTTAGATGGCTTCTTTCTTACTGCCATCATATTTATCAGTCAACATACATTTTATGTTTGTCTTAATTCCTTACAATGTGGATTGAATCACTTTGATTGGAAGCAGGAAAACATTTGAGAAGATTTAGCCGATGACTGGAAACAATTTAAAAAGCTCCACATCATCTACCCCATTTTTAATCGGGATCTGATGGACACGGGGCTTCTTATTGACTGCTCACGAATGTACATTTAACACAGTAACATGGAAACCAATCTTCCTGGGCTGAGTTTATGAACTAATCTTCTAATCTGTACAGTTCTTAACCTTCTGCCTGCCCAGGCATGATGATATTCCAGGCAAGAAAAGTGATCAGAACATAAGGTTGTCAAGAGGCTCAGACTCTCAGCCTAGCGAAAATGAAATAGTCTTTCTGTGAAGATTTGTCTGCCCTGTGATTCTTGCTTGACTTGTCCTCCCCAGTAGCACTGGGGTGAGGTTTTGTGTTTTGCCATAAATGCCATTTCCAGGAGGTTTTACTTATTAGCTTGGGACTGATGCATCCGGGGATCTCTTTGAAAGAGGGATCTTCGGGAAAGATGGTTGGTATATTTACTCACCAGTTTTGTTCTTGCTTAAAAAAAGCAACAGCAAGAGAAGTCCCTGCAGCCTGAATGATTATATATAATCCTCTGCAGTGGATGGCAATGAGCATTCGTCCACTTTCTGCTTCCAGAAAGGAATCTGACTGGGCCTACATATTTTGCTGGCTTCAAACTGGATTCTTAGGGTCCCACAGAGTATTTAAACATAACTTAATGTCACATAAATAGCCAAAGAAAATTTCTCCTTAGCATTTCTCTCCATATACCTGTGATAACTTTCCATGATTGTGCTGCATATTATGAAGACTTGAATTAAATATCTGGGCTAAAGAATTTAAAGAGACTGTAACATATAGACATATTTAATACATACATTTTGACTGGTGACTATCTTGGTTGAAAGCTGTAAACTAGTGCATAGATTATTTTACCCTGTGTCCTGGTTTTCACACATGTAACACAGGAAGAGGCCTATAAAACTGCTCTAGAAATATATCTCGATTTCTGCCAAAGACATTTGATCCTTAAAAATAACTTCCTGATTCTAAGTCAGACAGTTGCTACAAATAGTCTATAGTTATAGCTCTTAAGTCATTCTTCAATGTTTTTAACAAATCTTTTGGTGGTTTTATTTTATGGCAGGCACATGACTGGCCCTGGGGGTATGTGGATAAATGGGATTGATATTATCATGCATACAAATGATGAAAAATCATTCGTGTTTGAAATAAAATTGACAACCACATTCAAAACTCCAAAATTAATGCAATTACAGACCTGAGCAAAACTCTTTCCTATTCTGAAACTAGATTTATGAGAAATACAGACTAGTGTCTTAATAACTACTAAGCAAACACATTCAATCACAAGTAATCACAAGGCAGGGACATCAAAGTTCTTATTTTGAGTGTCTTGACATATACCCACTGAGTATTTTAGACATTTTTTTTCTGATCTCATATCATTTATAATCCAAACTTTTTTCAACATGGATTAAAATATGCACAGATGAAAATAACTAGCCTCTAGTTGTGACACTAACTGTGAAAATTAAATGAACACATACTCAGAACCTGAAATATCAAGTACATATGATTGGAAAAAATCAAGAAAAGAATTTATCCAACTAGCTAAAATCTTACCATGTCAGTTTAAAAAGATTTATGTACCCTAGAAAAGCCATGTTTTAATCCTAATCAATCTTGTGGGAACAACCGTTTCTTCTAAACTCTATTCAGTACTAGAGGTTGGAAACATGATTAAGTCATCTCCACGGAGATGTGACTCCCTCAATTGTGGGTATTAATTTTTGAATAGAGGGAGATGTTTGTGACTCCACCCATTCTTGGTGGGGCTTGATTGCTTTGCAGGAATCCTTTAAAAGAAGAAGCATCTTAGAGAGAGCTTTAGAACGACAGAGCAGCGGAGCCATGACAACTACAGAGTTCACCAGTCTGCGACCTTGGGAGATGAAGGAGAATGGCCTTGGGAGGGCTTTACGAAGCAAGAGGCCTGGAAAGGAAGCTATGAGATGCCGCCATGTTCACCATGTGCCTTTCAGGTTGAGAGAGAAACCCTGAAGTTTATCAGCCTTCTTGAGCCAAGGTATCTTTTCCTGGATGCCTTAGATCAGAAATTTCTACAGCCTTACTTTAATTGGGACATTTTCTCAGCCTTAGAACTAGCAACTTATTAAATTTCCCTTTTTAAAAGCCATCCTGTTCCTGGTATATTACATTCCGGCAGCTAGCAAACTAGAATAGCTAACTAGGCAGTGGCTGTTTTGGTCATGATCATAGTAGATCTACGTTATAAATTAAGTCATTGTATATGTTTTTCTGTAAAAGGCAGAAGTTATAGAATATAATAAAATGACTTTTTGTTGGGATTTTGTTGGGACAAAGTTTCTCCAATCACAGAATAATAGTATTAATTCCTGTAGATCTTTCATGATATAATAGAATTCATTGTTGTCATTGCAAGAGGTTTGATGCCTTCTCAATAATGCCACTACTGCCTAACTGCAATTGCTGTCAGCCACATACAAAAATGAATTTTCTTCCACAAAACAGCATTTTCCCCTCTATTATAAATGTACAACTGGGAAAGAAGATATCTTATTGTTTTTGTTGTTGTTATTCTGAATACAATGCCAAGCTGATGAAATAATTTCCCCAGGTTAAAACAAAAAGGAGTTATAAGTTATAATAACTTTTCTACATTTTTTATAATGTAGAAAATAGAAAAGGTCTACATTCTGAAAAATATTAGAGCTTTGGAATAACCATGGAATACATACACAAACTAAGATGCTAATGCCACAGTAATTGATAGTGTTTATGATCAAATTAAAGAATTAAATTGATTCTGTATGTCTGAACTATTTAATCTATTTCACGTGCCAAAGAGTTTAGGATATAATTCTTGTGTAAAGAGTAAATAGTTCAGGAGTAAATTAGGGTAGGTATATGTATTTTATTAATTTCTCTCCTCTCCTCTATTCCCCTCTCTTATGGACACAACCTGAATCTTCTATTCATTGAAATTGGTTGACCAAGAAAATCATTAAGACAAGTATCCCTAGGCATTGCAGCTTCTCTGTCCAATTTAGATCGCAAGGCCCATTTAATAACTCCTTTGCCAGCAGTCTAAACTCCCCTCCTCTTCTTATCCCTTTCTCCCACTCCTCCACCCCAACACCTATTTTCTCCCTGTTTTACGTCGAAACAACTGAGTTCATCTGGAGTAAAGTCAAAGACGCATTATTAAGATGTTTAGTAGTTTAGAATACCCAAACTCACCTGGACTAGTACCAATATTAAAGCTAAGTGGGCATAATCAACTTCAACTAGACCTTCAATAGTGTTTAGGGTATTATTATATTTCCCTGGGCAACAGCTTCCGCTTTTTTTTCATAATGACCATTTCAGATCTTCTTACTCTCCTTCCAACTCTAATCGCTTCACCTTCTTTCTTCATCACTCTCAGTAGATCAGCTGGCCACCAAATTCTTAGAGAAAATAGAAGCCATCAGATGGGAACTAGCTCAACTTCTCAGCATCAACATATACTTGAATTCGCAAGTAGTTTTTGCTCATTCTTTCCAATATCAGTAGAGGAGGTATAAATCTTCAGATTAAAGGCAACTGTGTTCTGAATTCCATTGGCTTCCACTTTTTCAAGAACTTTTACAGTCCATTATTCCCTCTGCCTCCTGTATCTTCATCCTTCTTTATATAAGCTTCTTACCATATGAAAATGCTTTTCTCCCTGGGTCTCACTTCTCTCTGACTATAGCTATTACTTTCTTCTCCACATTCATGGCAATACTTACCTAGAAAGTTATATTCAATAATTCCCTTTTTCTGCCTTCTACTCACTGTTCAGTCTGATTCAGTCTAGCTCCTGTCTGCCTCACCATTCTGTATTGAATGTTCCAGAGGGTCCCCAAATCTCTTTATTATTAATATCAGTGACCATTTCTCAATGTTCATCTTATTTGGAATCTCTCACATTGACAGTATTGACTACATTCAATATTGAATGCTTTAAGAATCTGGAATTTTGGTTTATTCTTTGTTGTTTGGTATTTTTCTACATTGTCTGTCAGTTCACCTTTCTCTATATGGCTTATGCTCCTCAAAGTTGTAGTTCTAAATACTCTTAGGCTACCGTTCCTTAAAACTTACTTTCTTTAGATGACTATATATGAGCTCATGGCATAGATTGCCATCTTTGCCCAGATGATCCCTAATTTAAATCACATGCATAAACTTTGCCGAGTTCCATACCCTGCCAGTTTGACATGTCCTCTTTTGTACTCAAAACAAAGTTTACACCCAATATGTCCAAAATAATTTTGATGACTTTCCTCACCCATACTGGTACTGTAGTGATACCAGTCTCAGTGAATAATGTATTCATATACTCATGAACACTAGAAGTCAACTCTGTCACCTCCTTTTACCTTATATCTCTAAATCTGATCTTTCAAAAATAACTGTCAAATTTATCTCCTAAATGCCTATTAAATCAACCCCTCTCTCCATCGTCGTTAATAACACCGAGTCCTAGTTATATTCATAAATTGCTTTGCCTACTGAGTCCTTTCATGATGTCTACCTGTATCTCTGGCTTTTCACAATCCATCCTGAAGGCAAAAGGATATTTTTCAAAATACAAAGCTAGTCTTCATTGGCTTCTGGCTTTTCTTAGTATGCAGAACCATATTTTTAACATGGCCCACGAGGCACTAAAATTTCTGGTCCCTGACCCCCATTCCAAGCTCATACACAACTCTTTCCCTTTTGATTTCCACATGCCAACAGATTGGCCCTCTGGTCCTCCAACTTCTTATTCTTTTTCCTGTTATCTGGCTCTTGTACATACTGCTTTCTGATCTGAAATATTTTTCTCCTCCAACCCCTACTTAGTGTCTACTAAATTTCAATATATATTTGGAGTTCAATTAAACTGTCCACATAAGTTATATTAGGAAATCCAAGCCCCTGATCCTGAGCTTGCTCTTGTGAAGCTTATGTATGTAGTAGAAAAGCTTAGCCTATCTTACAGGTATGCCTGAGAGTCACCTCCAGAGGACCTTTTATGTTACTCAGATGTGGCCTTTCTCTCTCTAAGTTGAGATTCATCTTACCACTCCTTCCTACCTCCTCTCCAAACTAGGTCAGATACTCTTAAATAGCCCATGTAATTTTTCAGTTCACAGTTACATATGCATTGAATATCTTGATTAGCATCTTTCTAATTCACTAAAATATGAGTTTATGAGTAGAGAGGCAGTGAATGCATTTTTCAATATTGTGACTCCAGTGTCTATGCGTGGAACAAAATGTGGAAATAGACTTTTGTCAAATAAATGAATGGATGGATGGATGGATTGACAGGGATAGATGGATGCTGACGACTTGTCGTTGATAGAATTCTAAGCTACTATTCAATATATTAAATATCACTGAATACCTAGCACAAGAGTTGACTTCACAGGGGGTACAAAATAAATGTTGGTTGAATAAATGACATTGGCTTAGCATCTTTGAGTCCATAAGTTGTTTCATACTAATAATCTTGACTCCAAGTTGTTTTTCTCCAAAAGGATTAAAAAAATAAATAATTTTAAATGAAAAGTATGTTTTGCAGAGGGACAGAGGGAGAAAGAATTATTGACATGGGTCTGGCAGGCATTGGTCTTGTTACAGACCGGAGTCATAGGATCTCTCTCTCTGAAGATCATTAAGACTTGATGACAGTTGAGGTCTACTTCTGCCTGGAGCCATGGGAAATAATTGGATGACCTCTCTACTTATCAGTTTCCACTGTGAAGAGTGCTACAGGAATTTTCCCTGGAGATGGCCCGTGGTAACTAGGACAAAATAGTCACACACCCAGGATCATCAGTAATCAAGTGTCATGAAAATGCATTCCAGAGAAGAGCTTGTTAGTCCTCACTAGTGTTTGAAGAACCCAGAAATGTCTCCACTTTATATAATCTCATCATCTTAATAGCATGCGGTGACCACCCATTAATTATGTCTACTCTCATCCCTAGTCAACTATTTGTGGAGTTGCCGCAGGATGTTTTACGTGGCACTAGATGCTTGGAATTGGTAATTGCTTCTTCAGGTTTTATCCATAAATAAGATAGGTAAAACCTATGAAAATAAAATATTTACAGACATGTAGGCAAAACTAGTACACGGAGACGTGCAACTGTAAGGGAGGTGAACGTGAAATTCTTTAAGCACCATGAAAAGTGCAAAATATTTGTGGGCCAGCTAATGAAGAAGAGGCTTAGAAGCACTACACAGAGGGAATGATGTGTTTGTCAGATAAAAAGGGGAATTTATTTGATGTGCTTGAAAAGACTTCGAAGGGTGGGAGGGTACATAGAATAAGCTACTAACAAGGCTATGGTAGGATTATTGGTAACCGAGGGTGCAGATTTGGTTTATAGGTTTTCAAAAAAGAAATTGATCCTTTGGGAGGTCTGTCAGGGCTACTTTAACATGTGTACATGATATCCTCAGCCAGGGTACAAACACTGGTCCCGAGGCGCTGCTCTACTTGGTACTGCCCATATCAGAGCTGCTGTGTTGGTATGAGATCAGATTCCATATATTCCAAAATGTACGTTTGTAACCTATTTCAGCCATAATCTGTATCAGCTATGTAACTTTGGGTAAGTTACTTAAATTCTCCAAGCTTTCTGTCCCCTCAACCATACAACAGGGGTGCTGAATTAGACAAAGGCTCTGAACAGAAGCAGTTATGCCCTCAGTTAAAAAAAAAAATGTGGAAATGCATTTTTTGGTGAGACAATATTTGGATTTGCTATTGGGTAGAAGGAAGCCTGGAATGCTAAACCCTTAGCAATGCACAGGACATTGGAGAAAGGGCAAGAAGTCTTATTCTGCAGAAATCATGTAAATTCCCCAGAGGGAAATCCTGTTTGTAATTATCCAAGTCTGGAACATACCTCCACTTATCTATGACCACAAAGTATTTCTGACAAAGTTTTAATATACAGAAAACCTTGAAGGAGTGCAACCATATAGTAATACTCTGCTTTGCTAAGTTTACTAAGAGAAGTTTATTTTAGAAAATCATATTACTGATGATAATGCTTCTCATGGCATTTAGTTGTCAACACATTTATCAGACTGCATTTTCAGTTGGGCATTCAGTTTGCCTCTATGTAACAGCTGCAAGTGAAATTAATTCACAATGTCTTGCAGTTGCACATGAATATTTCTCTATCAAAATACAATATTCTTCTCTTATAAATTACTTTCCTTTTATTTCTCTTCTGCATTACTACATTATATTAAGTTTTTGAAACTATGATTATAAGTAGGCTATATTACTTATGACTTTCATTTCATGAGAATTTTTATAATAAACTCTTTGGCATAAAGGGGAGCTTTGGGTCTAATAGGGTGAGAACCAGGGCTTTGAACTACCTCAAATAACTAAGTTCTCAAATCCATGGATTTATAAGTTTTATTTGATGTGTAAGGAAAGAGAAACTCTTAAACGATCTTTGGGAGTGGTTTTCAATTCAAGGCCTACATTCTAGAGGAGACAAACGAAACAAAGCATCTCAGGTGGAAGAAAGAGACGGAAGATAGAGGTCTAATCATGAGTGCAACACGAGGCGAGATTCCATTGTGCCAGTTAATAACAACGCAAAGAAATATGAAAGCGTTTGTTGCCCTAATGACATCTTTTAGCCATCGACTTCATTCATAGGAAACTGATCTCATTTTCTTTAAAGAAGAAAAATCTATACTTTTGTTATAAATTTATTTGTTATAAAATTTCCTGTTACACTAAAATTCTGTTCCGTATTAGAAGAGGAAGCAGGAGATTGACAGTTGCAGACCCATCAGACCACGTGCCACATTTCGTTATTTTTACTATGTTAACACCTGGACAATTCCCCTCTCCCATGCTTTCTATATACACACACACATACACACCAATCATTAAAGTAATTAAGTCGAGCAAGACCACACCACCTCTATGGGGATAATGCTGAAAGGTTTTCTAAATACGGTTCCATACAAATATTTTAGTAGCATGATCAATAAGTTCCATTCTATAGGGCTTTTTAATTTGCACATGTCACTCCTTGAAGTAAAGCACAATAAAATCAGGAGTTTTATAGCCAAATGCCTCAATTTTTGTTTCATATTTCACTTCTGAAATATGATCATCTACTAAAAGAAAACCTACAGGGCAGAAAGACATTTTCTTATTTTGCAAACCAAGCAGAAGCCTGAATATTTGCCAGGGTCTCTAGCTGCTCCATGCTAGACATTTCTCATCCCTCTGTTAATATGACCTTCAAATGACAGAATTGGATCAAGAATGACACACTTTGATGGTGCTTGTAGAAGTAATGGAGCTGCTGTCAAAAACACTCAGCATGACAACGAAACTTAAATATACAGTAGGTGCTATGAACTCGAGTAGAAGCCAATGTTTTCACAGCATATTTTTCCATCTTTTTTAGTGTTCATCTTGCAAAAATTACTTGGCATCCAGTTTCATGTAATTAAAAAAAAAAACACAAACAATTGGTCCAAAGGAGTAATTACCATTGAAAATAAGGTATAATAGCCTAATAATGCCTTTTCAGGACCAACTGACAGATTCATTTATTCATTCATTCAAGCATACTTATTGACTACTCTATACAAAATACTATGTTATAGTTGTTAAGGAAGATAAAACAGGATATGAAGCTTTCTGCATGCTTAAATAAAGCTTTCAGTTGAGTCAAAATAACTTGAACTATTCTGAGGAACATGTGCTATATGTACTGTTCATAGCACACACTTTTCCAATGAGGAGGGAAAGAGAACTTTAGTTTGGGAATGACAGAAGATTTCTTGAAGGAAGTACCATTTTAACTAGATCAAGAGAGATGGGTACTGATTCCAACAAGTCATGGGAGAGATGGAATTGCAAGAAGTCCAAAATGTTCTCTCGGACATAAACTAAGGAATAGTTTATTTGACTCTTGATAGGATTGTATTAGAAAAGAAGATCATAAGTTTAGTTGTAGATACTGCAGAAAGAGTTAAAGAAAGTATAACAAATCTGGGTTATATTTAATAGGTAACTAAAAACCAATAAAGCATATACTCAGGGAAGATTTTCAGAAAGATGAATCAGCATGATGAATATGCCATTTCTGTTCTTCTCAAGCCTGTGTTCTGGGATTGAGCACTTTCAATATTCCTCTGTAATCCTGTCATATCCCAATCCCGTCCCAATGCTGGGTAAATACAACTATCATCTCTCTCTATTCCTGATGCCTGCATAAAGGACAGTGCTGTTCTGGAAAGGGGTCCATTATTACCTGAGAGCTTGAGACACTATAATCAACTATATTTTGAACCAAACTCAATACCTATTTCTACTTCCCTATTCACAACTGGTTGGACCAAGCATGGCCAGTTTATAAACTTGCCAGAGTTCTCTAGCGGCCAGCCGTTGGAACTCGGCTTTGTCGAGGTCCAGAGGGACCAGACGGACCCCTTATGGTCTCTCCTCATGTAGCTTCAAGGAAACGTCCAGATAATGGACAGCAGAGGGAATGGGGCAGAAAAGAAATGAGAGTCCCCAGAAGTTAGGAAGGGGCAGAAGATCTAAATAAACAGAAATCATAAGATGTAGAGAAAAAGGACAGAGAAGTGGGAGGATTAACAGAAACACAGTGTGCAGAGAAGACTTCACTCAGTAGGTCTGGCTGTCAGCCTTTGAAAGGTCTGCTTACAAGAGTGGCCCTTGACTAGAGTCTGGGAAATGGACTTCGGGAGGGTTACCAACCTAACCAATAAAAGTGGTGCCTTATACCCATACCATTTGTGCAGACTATATAACTCATGCCGAACACCTACTTTCTTTTGTGGAGTCTGGAATTTTGGTAGAGGGTATCCACATGAATGGCTCCCGTAAAAACTGTGGGTATTGAGTCTCTAATGAGCTTTCCTCATAGACAACGTTTCACTCCGGGGGGACAAGATCTTTGGAAGCTTGCATATGATCTCCCAGTGCATCTTTTCCTTCTGTTGACTTTTATTCTGTATCATTTTCCCACAATAAATTATGGTTGTGCTGAGCCCTGTGAATCCTCCTAACAAAACATCAAACTCAGAGTGGCCTTTGGGATCCCGATGCTCAGAACTATTAGAGTAAGTCAGAACTAGTTTAGGAAGCCTATCATTTGTATATGTTTGCTGCTGAGGGGAAAGAAAAAGCATAGTGAAAACAGATTTGCATGCAATTGATCAGTTTTTTTGTGCTGAGGTGCTGACAAAATTTTGTTGGAGATTTCCAGTATCCTCAATAACTTTGTTATGTCCTGAACTTCATGAAGATTCACTATGTAGGGACTGAAACCTACATTCATTTAGTTATGGTAAACCCTTGTACTTAGGTAAACCAAGCATGAGTCTAATTCTTTCTTATAAGAGTCTAACAATTGCCAAAGAAAATCATATAACCAGGTAAAGTTGTTCTCGCTGCATATGTTTGGTTTCTAACTTCAGTAGAGCCTTTGGACCTGCTTAGTAATGCTTTTTCTGTCCTTTTTCAACAACTTTTTATATTATCACAGCACATCTTCTAAACACAAGCTTCAACCCCATCCTTAATGATTCTTTGCAGAGGAACTTGATTGCTTCAAAGAGAATGAAATCCATCAAAGGGATGTTTCTTCCTCCAAAACTACTTACAGGGCTCCTCTTATAACTTCTTACCTCCAATTCCAAGGAAGAATTACACCTCTGCCCCTCCAAATGAATGATTTTTTTTTTAAACAAAGAAAAAAGTCACATCACATTTAATAAGATGGAAAAAGTATTGGCCTCCATGGTAACCAAATATCTCAGTCCAATACTTTCTATTATGCACAAATACCCTGACTTCAATTGAAAGCAATTCAAAATCCTAGCTTGTCCATATTGGCAGAGTCAACAATTATGTTATAAAACAAAATGTTTTTCACAATAATAAAAAGAAAGCTGGTTCATACCTCTGAAACCATATAAAGATAAAAAATTGTTTTAAAAATCACTCTCGATTTGGAGAAATAAATTAACATTATACAACACTATATACCAGGTCAAAGAGGGCAGGAACATAAACATACACTAAAATGCAAATGTTTTCCAAAGAGAAAAAACAAATTCCATTTACAGCGTGAAGGTTTACAAATGTACACCTGTACAACCAAGGTTAAGTGTCACTACTAAATCAGCACGGTTTTTATAGTAAAACATTGAAACAAGATTTTCTTTTGAAGTGTAAACTTATATCTATTATTACACACAATGCATATATTTATAGGAAGCAAAAAAAGCTATTTGAATATGTAATCATGCTTAAATGTTGAGCTATCAAATTCACTTTTCAGTGGCCCCTTTTCGCCTCTATCTCCTTCCTACTTTCTGCATCTACTATGAGAAAGCAAAATAAAGCTCAACAATTCCTCAATCTGTCCTTATAATTCTATAAGCAAAACAAAATACAAATTTCTGCTCTTTCTCATTGCGAACCAAACTGAAAAGTTAATATGGGACTTAACTTTTCATTTAATGCACTTAACTGGATGGAAGTGTCACCATGACTTTGTTTTTTTTCCTTCTACTTCTTACAACTACATATGTGGTATATACAATATGTTTTTGTACATTACCAGAGACATTTTAGGGCAGGGCAGTATTTGTATTAAAACTACATCCACTGTAAATAGTACAAGTTATCATCTTTTCAAATCATTTAATTCTTGTCTTATTTGCTGAGTTTTTCTCTGCATGATAAATTGTGAATTACCAAAGTACAACTTAACTCACTCTTTTAAAATATTAATATTTATGCAGTTGATTGTTAATCTGTTATAAAAGGCTTCAAAGGAAAAAAAAAACCAAAGGACTATTATTCTATATACATCTCTATAAACCTGTTGTGCTATGGGGTCGTAGATCTACCAGACTGCAAGCCAGTTTATTAAAAGAATACTGTACTTTTCCCTTTAAAAACTATTATTGTGACTTTACAAGGTACAAATTTACAAAATATGTGATTTTTTTTAAGGTTCTTGTGTATATTCAGGGGGTGAGGCCAAATGCAGTTTTAATTTCTACACTGACCATTATCTCATTCTCCTGTTTGCCCAAGACCTGAATCTCTCAGTTTCCTTCTGTTTCCTCAGATTTTTCATCACTCCTCTTCATAGTATCTTTCTCCTATGTCTAAATGTCTAAGCCTCATTTCTATGAAATAAAACAAAAAGAAAACTCTTCATTTGATACAAGCTGCCACCCTTTTGCAACATTTGAGAGACAATCCATTCTCAGTTTTCACTTACTTAAATCTTTTCATTTCTTGTTTTGCACGCAGCGACTTTATTAAAAGACCTTTAAACTAAAGAATTTAATGGCCTCTTTCAGTGTCAGTCAAACTGTATCTGACTCTACTGATCACTCCCTAATTCTTGAAATTTTCTTCTCACGTTTCCAAGTCTCATTCTTTCCTTATTTTCTTGTCCTTTCTCTCTTGTACTCAGTAACTTCCTCTGACCACTTCTTTACTGCTTGCCTTGCTGTAACTGAGAACTCCTTTGGGTTGTCCTTTCTTCTTACAGGATGCATTTTTCTGTGCATTTCTTTCCAGAACTCTGATGTACCCCACTTCTGATGACTCCCCTTCTTACATGATTCCAGCTCAAACCCCTCTCAAGCTCCACACTCATCTTTCCAACTAATTCCCTGGATAGTTCCACTGTGGAAAAAAAAAAAAAAACTTCAGGGTAGCAATGTCTAAAATTGAGTCCAGTATTTTATTCTTAAGATCTGTTCCTCCTCCTTACATTTGATTAATGATATATCAGGTAGTACTTTCTTCTAAGCTAGGGTCATTCTCAACTTCTCTAACTCACACTCAGCCAATTAATCGCCAAATATTATTACCTATCTCCCTAGTCCCACAAAACTCTCTCATACTTTGCCACTCTTCTTCTTTCCCACTCCCATCTCCTTAATGAAGGTCCTAGAACATCGTTTGCCTAGACATTACAAGAACTTTCTTTTCTCGTGTTCTTCTTGACTCTCCCCACTACAAATACCCTCCACAAAGCCATCAGAGCTTCCAACCTAATAAGGAGTCCTGAGCTTGGGCTTCTGAACTAGATTGCTTCAGTGTGAAATCTGGCTCTGCTACGATCTTCTGTGTAACCCCCAGCAAATAATGGACCTACTGCATGCCTCTCCTCATAGGTAGGATGGGATATTAGCAATGGTCATGATGATTAAATGAGCTAAAATATGTAAAATGTTTACAACAGCACCTGACACTTAGTAAGTGATAAGATATAGCACATCATATTAATAATTAATTTTAGACTAGGCTCACACTTTTTACAAAAAAAAAAAAAAGGGCAGACAACTGGGATCAACCTATCATTTCACTTCCCTTTGGTGAACTCTGTTCCAGCTGCACATGGTCAATGCCTCACAATAGTGTGCAGTCTGTTTGCTCAGCCTGGAATATACTTTGATTCTTTATCTTTTTAATACTATATCTTCTAATACCAAACAAATGTGTCAACATGTGATTATTCCATGGTCATATGAGTAGCCTAGCAAGAGTTACTGCTCCCTTATCTGGAATCTTAACGTACTCGATTTCACATTTTTATCATGGAATGTATCACATCACAGAGGTCTCCTAGAGGAGAATGCATGCTTCAGATCAAATTCATCTCAGTATTCCCAGAATGAATGAGTGAAAAAATGAATGCATGTCTGAGACTTTCAATGCAAGCTATTTTTTCATGCTTCAACTTGACTATTACATTTTTCTAAAGCATTTGTGGTAGAAAAGTATTGAAAATCAATACAAGGTTCAACAAGCAATTATAAGTCAGAATGTAAAAACGACCTATGAGTATTTAGAAAGACTACACAAGCGTCCTCTATTTCTGTCAGAGTTTATAACGTTAAATATGGGAGGTTCCAAAACAATGCTAACTCAAACACTGAAATACTAACACAAACAAATATTTATTAAGTACCTACCATGTAAAAAGCAACATGTTAGATTTTTCTCACGAAACTGAAAGCATAATTGGATGAATAAATAAAGGCATGGCAAATCCTAATAAAAGGCAAATTGTAAACGATAAAATAAATGTATCAAAATGTTTTCATACTCAGAAAGAATTAGATACATATTCAAACTCTCATATTAAGGAACGATATATACATATTGAGGAGAGGCTTCGGGTCAGGTTTGATGGAAGAAGCCTGATGTACAACCCGATGAAAACTTGCAGAATGAGCATAATTTGAACAGATGCAGAAAATAGGGAAATGGTATTCCAGAAAAAGGAAACAGCATATGTAAATCTATATTTATATACCATAGTTTGTCATATTCAAACTGTACCCAGGGTCTGATAAGCTGGGAGGGCATTCTTCATAGGACCAGGCACAAAGGGGGGTAGAAGAAGCAGCAGGGATAGGGTCAGATCCAGGCCATGCACCTTGTCCAGGAGAAAAATATTATGAGATGTACATCATACTTGGAGCAGCTCTGTATAGGATTCACTTTGAAGCAAATGTGAATGGCACTTGGGAGAAATACTACTGAATGATACCCCCCAAATTTTAGGGAGAAAAAACAAAGTAGATTGGCCAAGAGGAAAAAGTTGAAATACTTTTGGGTTGTTCCTTAAAATAGAAGATTGACAGGAGACAATTTAACTGAAGTTTAAAAAAAAAAACATGGGCAGGCACCGGGAACGGACCCCAGGTCTTCAGTATGGCAGGCGAGGACTCTGTATGCTGAAGCACCGTGGCCCATCCCAGAGCTGATATTTAAGCAGAGTACTCAAAATAATACCCCACTGACTAAGGCAGATAGGCTCTAAACCCACAGAATTAGAACATGAAATGCTCACACATGCAGTTTCTAGCCCCCCTCCATGGGAGCAGCTTCATTCAGCGGTCTCACAAAGGTACAGCGAGCCTAAGCAGCAAATTCCTTAAAACAAGGAAATTGCTCATTTGTTAACGTGACAAATACTTCCAAATAAACATTTGGGCTCCATAGATCCCAGATACATCAATCACAATCAGCACAGTTAGTATACACCTGTAACTACTAGAAAATGAATTCATGATGATGGTATTTCAAATGTTTCTTAACTTGTTTGTCTCCCTTCTAAAACAGAGCCTATTTATTTTAAAGGGTTTTGAACTTCTATCCATCCTCACTTGCTCTAGGTGTAGCATCTCGAGAGCATGCTGACTCACGTGCACTCCACTTTGTCTTCTCCTCTGCTGCTGAAATAAAGTCTACAGATGTTATTCTGGGCTATTGTAAAATAGGAATCTGAACAAAGAACGTAGCTCAAATGCTGGGTATTAACATTTTCTAACTGCAGCCACTTAAAAATATGTGGGTGAAATTCTATACATCTATGCTTCATAATGGGCTGTTTGTCAGAAAAACTGCCACTTCATTAATACACTAAATGGAGGAAAGTTGTGCTATTCCCATGGACATTTACTTTAGAAAAGTAAAAAGTGCATGAGCAATGGAATAAGTGAATGCATGCCACACAGTACCCCCCACTGCTAAGGCCCTCTGAGCTCCATGAGTACCTAATCACATCTTGTGGCAGCCCTTGAGCAGCCCAGCCTTCTTTCAATTGAACCTGAAGAAGCAAAGATAGCCAAGGGATACAGATTCAAGTTGCTGGTAGCACACAAGTAATGAATGGGTCCAATCTAAGATAGAATCAACAAGAGCTTCAGAATGCTAAGAACAACAGAAGCCTAGCATATAAAATAATGGTGAATTGATATAACCTCTATCAAGGTTAGAAAATATCATTGTCTCTAGTAGAATCCTAAGTCTTCTATAGGATTTAAGATAACCTCCTGCCAGGATTATGATGAGAAGGCAGGAAACGACCAAAGGAAGGGCTAAGAAGCCTTGACGTTTGTAATGATTTGTCTTCCCATCCCCAGGTGAGTTTCCCGAGACGTGTCACTAATATAACCAGAAGTCGTGTTCAGTAGGTGCCTTTTAATGGGTAGCACTGTGCAGCAATCATGCTAACAAGGAACACAGTATAAAGAACCACCACCCAGTAATACATGACCATCAGCACTGAACTTTAAAGCTGTTTGAATGAGATATCCAATCTGGTTTCAAGGACTTAAAGCCTGGGGATTAAGCCTATGCTGGTCCAGTCCTGAAGCCCAGCATGCTGGCTGTCAGCTCCCACTCTCCAGTTCTTCCCGCCTGCCCTGGACAACTAACAAAAAGGTAAGGATGGATCAGTCCCATCCCCAAAGCAAGGAGGATCTTTAACGAGAAGCAAAACAGTTCCATTTCTCTGCCCCATAATGCACTTATCACTCTTCAGCTTGAAGCAGCCGGAGTTGCTCTTCATCCCAAACCCCTCTAAGATTAAGGAAGGAATAAAATAAGGGGGGATTGTAACCTCTGACTACTACAAGTTTCTTGTGATTATTACTTTCTTGTGTTAATCGAGTAATTTGTAACATGGCATTAAAAACAAATGTGCAGTCATCAGTCATAACAAAAATTCCATACCATGCAGGTTGGAATCGGTGGGGTGTTGTATGGGAATCCTATATTCTCTGCGTGATTGTTCTGTAAATCCACAACTTCTCTAATAAAGAACAAAAGCACATTGTTTCAACTAGGTTCTAGGTACATAATTTAGTATGTACATTAATTTGTACTGAATTATAATAGTATTCCTAAAAGGATGTATCTTTGTCCTCATAAGTGTCAAACAAACTACTTAGAACAATTTTAGTGACTATAAAGTGAATTAATGTTAATTGGCATGCAGATAAAAGCAGAAACATGTTACTCACTATTTGAGAATCTCACCTGAATTAATTTAGCATGTAATTTATAATAATAGTAATCATAATAAATTGCATTATTTATTGAAAGATTTTAGAGGTTGCAAAACTTTTAGAAGGTTACCTGCTTGACACTGGTGTTCAGCTAATATCTCTATATATCAACCTTGTAAATCACCAAGATGTTCTTAGTAAATATAAAGAACAGTTTTAGGAAAAAATCTTACTGTTAGAATTTTTTTAATGCTTTATGTATAAGTTAAAAAAAACGTAAGAATAAATGGAACATTTTAGGAAAAGGTCATATCTTTACTTACAAGGAAATCTAGAAGTCAAAGGAATGAAATTGCATGACCAACCAGCAAATTAACAATAAAAGCAAAAAAAAGACATTATTTATTCAGGCCACTTAATTGGACAAGACAGTAAAACCCGGTCATATAATTTATTACTCAATAATGTACACTGATAACACTACTGAATAAATAATTTAAAAGTGGCAATAATAATAACAACAACAATAATCCTAGTAATAGCAACAACAATAATCCTTCTTTTCTAAGATTAAACTGGGGCATACCATAAATGCATCCTTTTTTGGGGGTAAAGCACTATTCTTCCACATACTAAGCAGTTCAAACTGTCAAATTAATAGCATGCATGCTGGGGAAAACAACCAACAAATTAATATTATAATTGAAAATAAAATAGTAGTTATATTCCTAAATACCATCAACAAATTTTCAGAAACACTGTTAAAAATCATAGTGAAAGTGATATACTATGCTACTGTTGTTTACCAATTAAGTTTTACAAATGTTTATATCTGGACACTAACCCAGGAGAATCTACAGCCTCTCAACAACCATCAATGTGGCATTTGTATTTTGGGTCACAAAAAGCCACCAGACATCTCGTTAATGTTGGTTCTGCTATTTTGACACTGAACACAGATGCTCCAATTTTGCTTCAGTGACTCAGAGCTGTGTCTGCTTGCCTCAAAGAATGGG
>PVIY010006743.1:0-85752 GCA_004026745.1 Myrmecophaga tridactyla
ACAAAGCAAGTCTCAATAAATTTAAAAAGATTGAAATCATACAAAGCACTTTCTCAGATCATAAAGGAATGAAGTTGGAAATCAATAATAGGCAGAGGGTCAGAAAATCCACAAATATATAGAGGCTCAACAACACACTCTTAAACAACCAATGGGTCAAGGAAGAAATTAGAGGAGAAATCAGTGAATATCTCAAGGCAAATGAAAATGAAAACACAACATATTAAAATTTATGGGATGCAGCAAAGGCAATACTAAGAGGAAAATTTATTTCCCTAAATGCTTATATCAAAAAAGAAGAAAGAGCAAAAATTGAGAAATTAACTGTTCACATGGAAGAACTAGAGAAAGAACAGCAAGCTAATGCCAAAGCAAGCAAAAGGAAAGAAATAATGAAGACTGGAGCAAAAATAAATGAAATTGAGAACTTGAAGACAATTGAGAAAATCAACAAAACCAGAAGTTGGTTCTATCAGAAAATCAATAAGATTGATGAACCTTTAGCAAGGCTGACAAAAAGAAGAGAGAGAATGCAAGTAAATAAAATAAGAAATGGAAGAGGAGGCATAACCACTGACGCCATAAAAATAAAGGAAGTAATGAGAGGTTACTATGAACAACTTTATGCTAATAAACTAGACAAAGTAGATGAAATATTGATTTGGAGAAGAAATAGATGATCTCAACAAACCAATCACAAGTAAAGAAATTGAATTAGTCATTAAAAACCTCCCCAAAAAGAAAAGTCCAGGACCAGATGGCTTCACATGTGAATTCTACCAAACATTCAAGAAAGAATTAGTACCAATCCTGCTCAAACTCTTCAAAAAACTGAAGAGGAGGGAAGGCTACCTGACTCATTCTACAAAGCCAACATTACCATCATACCAAAGCCAGACAAATATAATACAAGAAAAGAAAATTACAGACCAATCTCTCTAGGAATATAGATGCAAAAATCCTCAACAAAATTCTTGCAAATTGAATTCAGCAGCACATTAAAAGAATTATACACCACAACCAAGTAGCATTCATCCCAGGTATGCAAGAGTGGTTCAACATAAGAAAATCAATTAATGTAATACACCATATCAACAAATCAAAACAGAGAAACCACATGATCATCTTGATTGATGCAGAAAAGGCATCTGACAAAATTCAACATCATTTCTTGTTGAAAACACTTCAAAGGATAGGAATAGAAGGGAACTTCCTCAACATCATAAAGGGAATATATGAAAAACCCACAGCTAGCATCATCCTCAATGGGGAAAAACTGAAAACTTTCCCCCTAAGATCAGGAACAAGAAAAGAATGTCCACTATCACTGTTGTTATTCAACATTGTGTTGAAAGTTCTAGCCAGAGCAATTAGACAAGAAAAAGAAATACAAAGCATCAAAATTGGAAAGAAAGAAGTAAAACTCTCACTGTTTGCAGAAGATATGATATTATATGTTGAAAACCCTGAAAAATCCACAGCAAAACTACTAGAGCTAATAAATGGGTACAGCAAAGTGGCAGGTTACAAGATCAACACTTAAAAATCTGTAGTGTTTCTATATACAAGTAATGATCAACCTGAGGGGGAAATCAAGAGAAAAAATCCATTTACAATTGCAACCAGAAGAATAAAATATTTAGGAATAAATTTAAGTAAAGATACAAAAGACCTATACAAAGTAAACTATAAGAAATTGTTAAAAGAAATCACAGAAGACCTAAATAGATGGAAGGGCATACCGTGTTCATGGATTGGAAGACTAAATATAATTAAAATGTCAATTCTACCTAAATTGATTCATAGATTCATTGCAATGCCAATTAAAATCCCAAAAACTTACTTTTCAGAAATAGAAAAACCATTAACCAAATTTATCTGGAAGGGCAGGGTGCCCTGAATATCTAAAAATATCCTAAGAAAGAAAAATTAAGTCTGAGGTCTCACACTACCTGACTTTAAGGTGTATTATGAAGCTACAGTGTTCAAAACAGCATGGTACTGGCATAAAGATTACTGACCAATGAAATCAAACAGAGTGTTCAGATATAGACCTTCTCATCTATGGACAATTGATTTTTCATAAGGCAGCCAAGCCAACTTATCTGGGACAGAACAGTCTCTTCAATAAATGATGTCTAGAGAACTGGATATCCACATGCAAAAGAATGAAAGAGGATCCATATCTCACACCCTATACAAAAATTAACTCAAAATGGATCAAAGACCTAAACATTAGATCTAAGACCATAAAACTTTTAGAAGAAAATGTAGAGAAATATCTTATAAATCTTATCAAAGGAGGCGGTTTCCTAGATCTTACTGTCAAAGCATGAGCATTGAAGAAATAAATAGATAAATGGGAACTCCTCAAAATTAAACACTTTTGTGCATCAAAGAACTTTGTCAAGAAAGTAAAAAGACAGCCTACACCATAGGAGACAATATTTGGAAACGATATATCAGATATGGGTCTAGCATCCAGAATATATAGAGAGATTGTTCAACTCAACAACAAAAATGCAAACAACCCAATACAAAATGGGCAAAAGTCATGAACAGACACTTCTCAGAAAAGGAAATACAAATGGCTAAAAGGCACATGAAAAGATACTCAACTTCCCTGGCTGTTAGGGAAATGCAAATCAAAACCACAATGAGATATCATCTCACACCCACCAGAATGCCCATTATCAATAAAACAGAAAATGACAAGTGCTGGAAAGGATGTGAAGAAAGAATCACACTTATCCATGTTTGGTGGGAATGTGTAATGGTACAACTGCTGTGGAAGGCAGTTTGGCAGTTCCTCAGGAAGCTAAGTATAGAATTGCCATATGATCCAGCAATACCATTGCTAGGTATCTACTCAGAGGACATAAGGGCAAGGACACAAATGGACTTTCGTACACCAATGTTTATAGCAGCATTATTTACAATTGCCAAGAGATGGAGACAGCCCAAATTTTCATCAACAGATGAGTGGCTAAACAAGTTGTGATACATACATACGACTGGAATATTATGCAGCTGTAAGACAGAATAAAATTATGAAGTATGTTACAGCATGGATGGACCTTGAGACATTATGCTGAGTGAGATTAGCCAGAAACAAAAGGACAAATACTGTCTGGTCTCACTGATATGAACTAACATTAATGAATGAACTTGGAGAATTTCAGTTAGGAACAGAGACCATCAGGAGATAGAAATAAGGTAGATATTGGGCAATTGGAGCTGAAGGGATACAGATTGTACAACAGGACTGATTGTAAAAATTCAGAAATGAGCTATACACACTCACTGGGAGTTTAAATTAAAACAAGTGTGTAGCCTTTTACACTTGCAGCATAATTATGTGCAGCCATTAGGCTGAGACATAAATCCCCAGTACATCATATGAAGCATTCATTACGTGGCATATTCTTGGTGTGCTGAGAAATCTCATTGCTATATAGGATGCTGACACCCCTGAAGTAATCCACAGCTGCTTAGCAAAAACAGATCAGAATCAGTGGCTGTTCAAATGAACAGAGCATATGTGATAACTGACATAAATGAGCTGCCTCAAACTCAAATGTTGATTGTTTTGTAGGTGTTGATACTATGTTAACTCCTGCTGATGCTGAATTTCAAACAAGAACAGACACCCTTGAAGTAGGTCTATTATGAGTTCAGAATAATGGGAAGAAAAGTTGCCAGAGTTGAAACATCCCAGGAAAAAGAAGCATAAACGACACTGGCAATCAGTGATGGGTGGTGAACTGCAATAGTCGGAAAGATTTTGTTTCCCAAGCAACTGAATCACCACATATATTTGTGAACTACAAAAGGACCATCAGAATTCAATCTAATGTTAAACAAAGTAAAACCGGGGTTGTTTTACATATGACTAGAGTTCCATGTGATATATGTGCCTTATTTAGCCCAACAGATATTTTTGGAACCTTCCTAAGAAGCAATTTGTAGGCTAGGGTCTGCTTCTTACTAGCTTTTGTAATCTTTGACAATACCAGTGGATTCCTATCTGTATAATTAGTTGATAGGATCAAATGATTACTGAATTGTCAGTTCATAATGTCAGATTTGGTAGCCTGCAAGTACTGAAATGGCATCTGAAATCTTTATAAATTCAAACTATCTAAATCATGATTTACAGCAAAAGAGACTACTTTTCAAAAATTTTGTGTTACCGCACTTGGATTTGAAAATTATAAAGGACAGCTGTTTAAATGGTTCTACAAAAGACTTTAGTATACACCTCCAGTGTACACCTCCTTGGAAAGCACCCAACATTTTTTGATAACTGTACATACTAATTTATTACCATGATAAACCACTGGTATGCTAAATAAAGTCAGATAAAAATTCAGAAATGAATAGCACAATACCACCTAACTGTAGTATAATAATGCTAGTAAACTAAATGAAGCTGAATGTGAGAATGATAGAGGGAGGAGTGCTGTGGGCACAAATGAGATCAGAAGGAAAGAGATGATAAAGACTGAGATGGTATAATCTAGGAATGCCTAGAGTGTACAATGATAGTGACTAAATGTACAAATTAAAAAATATTTTTGCATGAGGAAGAACAAAGGAATGCCAATATTGCAGGTTGTTGACAAAAGATGGTAATTCATATTTTAAAACTTTAACTTATGGATGAGACTAAAGCAACAAACGCTTATTTGGTACAAAATTTATATTTCAACTGGTGCATCTCCTAATATAATTTATATGGACAGTTTAATTGAACACCATAAGTACATGAAACCTTGAGTAGGGCATGAGATTTTGTAGGTTTGTCCAGAGTGATGCCTCAATAAATCCCAGAGTGATTTGAACAGTGAATAAAATAGTATTTGCAAAGTCCCCTTGGGGGAGTGGTGAAAAAAGGGGAAAAGTTCAACTTCCCCATTTGGAGAAGGCCTAATATTCTCACAAGCAGTGAGGACAACAAAATCAATAGGCCAAACCCTCAATCTTGGAGTTTGTTCATATGAAACTTACCCCCGCAAAGGATAGGCTAAGCCTATTTAAAATTAGGCCTAAGAGTGACCCCAGAGAACCTCTTTTGTTCCTCAGTTGTGGCCTATCTCTCAGGCAACATGGCCAGCAAGCTCATTGCCCTCCCCCTCTCTGCGTGGGACATGACTCCCAGGAGTATAAACCTCCCTGGCAATGTGGGACAGAAATCCTAGAATGAGCTGGGACTCAGCATCAAGGGATTGAGAAACCTTCTCGACTGAAAGGGGGAAGAGAGAAATGAGACAAAATAAAGTGTAAGTGGCTGAGGGATTTCAAATAGAGACAAGAGGTATCCTGGAGGTTATTCTTGCACATTGTATAGATATCCTCTTTTTGGTTTAAGGTGTATTAGAGAGGCTGGAAGTGCCTGAAGCTGTGGAACTGTGTTCCAGTAGACATGTTTCTTGAAGATAACTGCATAATGATATAGCTGTTGCAAAGTGACTGTAAGATTGTGAAAACCTTGCTCTGATGCTTTTTTTATCTATGGTATGGACAGATGAGTGAAAAATATGGATTAAACATAAATAAATAATAGGGGGAACAAATGTTAAAATAAATTGGCTAGAGGGGAATATTAATGGTCAATGAGAGGGAGGGCTAAAGGGTATGGTATGTATGAGTTTTTTCTTTTTTCTTTTTATTTCTTTCTCTGGAGTGAAGTAAATGTTCTGAGAAATGATCACGGTGATGAATATACAACTATGTGATGATATTGTGAGACTTTGATTGCACACCAAGTATGGAATGTTCATACATTAAGAATGTTCATGTTTGTATATTGATTTGTTTTATTAATAAAAACTTTTTAAAAATCATCAATGAGGAGGAGCAGATCTGGGACATACCAGAATAAAACTCTTAAAAAATAATCTTGAATATGTCCACAGAGCTAAAAGAAAACATGAATAAACAACTAAAGTAAATGAAGAAAACCATAGGTGAACATAAAGAGAATATTAATAGAGTTGGAAATCATCTAGTTTGAAGAACAAAAAGAAGAAAAGTGAACAGAAACATCAGGACACCATCAAGTATATCAATATATGCATGTAGTAGACCTTGAAAAGAAAGAAATAAAGGAGCACAGAGAAATTCATAGAAATAGTAGCTGAAAACTTTCCAAATTTAGGTAGGCCATGGTGCCTCAAAGGCAGAGTTCTTGCCCGCCATGCCGGAGACCTGGGTTCGATTCCTGGTGCCTGCCCATGTGAAAAACAAACAAAAAAAGAAACTTCCCAAATTTGACAAAAGACATGAATACACATCCAAGATGCTCAGGGAACTTGAAATAAGATAAACCCAAATAGACACACACTGAAGAATATTATAAACAGACTATTGAATGCTAAAGACAAAGAGAATTCTGAAAGCCGCAAGAAAAAAGCAATGTGTTCCATACAAGGGAGCCTCAGTAAGATAAACTGCTGATTTTTCATCAGAAACCATAGAGGCAAAAAAGCAGTGAGAGAATATATTTAAATTGAACACTGCAAAAAAAAAGAAGAAGAAGAAGAAGAAGAAAAAAAGCTGACCCAGAATTCTGTATCCAGAATAGCTGTATTTCAAAAATAAGGAGAAATTCAGACAATGCTAGATTAAAAAAAAAAAAAAAAAAAAAAAAAAAAAAAAAAAAAAAAAAAAAAAAAAAAAAAAAAAAAAAAAAAAAAAAAAAAAAAAACGGAAGGAGTTTGTCCCCAATAGAATGGCCCTAAAATATGTGCTAAAGAGATTTTTTTCAGGTTGAAAGGGAAGAACAATAGATAATAAATCAAAAGCAGATGAATGGGTGGGCCATGATGGCTCATTAGGCAGAGTGCTCTGCCTGCCATGCTGGAGACCCGGGTTCGATTCCCGGTACCTGCCTAAGCAAAAAAAAAAAAAAAAGAAAGAAAGGAAAGGCAGATGAGGAAATAAATATCTCTGCTGAGGTTAATGATGGGATAAATAATATAAATGCTAATATTATTTTATTGTTGGTTTGAAATTCCACTTTTTAATTCCTATGGGATCTAAAAGACAAATGCATTCAATGGAATGATAAATTAAAAAAAAAAAAGTAGTGTGAGCTTCTTTGCAGAATGATTTGGGGAAGATTTTGATGACAGAGAGCCTAGGTTCAAACACTGACTCACCTATTTCTAAGTATGAACCATGAACAGTATAGTTAACCTCCCTGGGCTCAATTTCCTTGACTATAAGATGGAACTAATTCTAGTACCTTCCTCATAGAGCTATTGGTAGGATTAAACAATGGATGCCAAGTTGCCTAGCACGTTCCTGCACAGACCAAGGATTTAACAAATCTCAGCAATTATTAAAGTGTTTTATACTATATCTTGTTATCAGTAGATTTTCTGAATAGGCACTTGGTTTTCCCATTTACAGTAAGAGCAAAGGAATGCATCACCCCACATTGGGACCATGTGCAAAGTTTGATACCATGTTCTCTGAGCCTTGGCAGTATATTCACTTCCCCTTAATAATGAAAGTAGCACTTTCTTCAGCTGCCAGCCAGCCGTGCCTGCAAGGCCTTTATTTCCTTTCCGTAAAGCTCTCTATTATGGCAGCTTCACATATTCATCTGATTAGGTCTGTATTTTGTGTGGTGGCCAATGTGTGGGTTCTGTTTGATCTTGATGAAACTATAGGGATAGGGATGGAAATTTAACAAGATCCCACAGATTTTCTTCCTTTTTCCTTTAGAATGGGTTGGATATCATGGAGATGAAACTAAAGAAGTGTTATTGTCAAGCTGATTCCTAGAGAAAGCTTTATGTGAAACCCATGGCTAATGGAAGGCACATAATGGGTCACAATGTATCTCAATTATAAATTTGCATTTAAGAAAAATGTAAGAACAAAATGTTACAAAAAAGTAAGTTCACCTATAGACACAGAAAATAAAATACCTAATTACTACTGGCCTCTTAAAGCAAGCCACTTCTATGCACCCCATAATATGGAATTTCAATGGAGAAAAGATATAAAGCTTCACATTAAACCAAAGTTCTGGATTTGATTGAAATCAAGTTTTACAATTCTATATTTTCCCGATACTCTCGTGATCTGTGTTTATAGGTTCATGACAGCCTATCATGAAATAAGGTGAAAATAAAGAAACAAATATTTCACATGATGCACTAAGGCCAAGAAAAGAAAGTAAAAGAATAAGGAAATCAAATGTAAAGGAAACGTAATACTCTCGGAATATGAAAAGCATAATTTTTCATTGTGATAAATAACTCTTCCCCAATAATATGTGGCATAATTATAAATCTTTCAGCTGTAGGCAAAAGTTACAGATGAATCATGCCATTACAGGGAAGCCTATTTGGCAATTCAGACTTAGATTCAAAGAACATTTACTAAACGCCAAGTGTGCTAGACACAGTGTCTTGTTAGCTCCCTTATTTCTCACAACTACCGTATGGAGGAAGTATCATTGTCAGCTTTTGTTATATGTGAAAACTGATGCTCAGAAAAGTGAGTTCACCAATCCTCAGTTGCATGATTTATAAAAGGCAGCTATGGGACACGAACCCTGGTCCTTAGATTCCAAGTCTTATGAAAAGAGATTTAACAGACAGGTTCAGAACTAACATGGAAGAGAAGAATGAATACTGGAGAGCTGGAGGCCAGGATGTGTGAATGAAGAAAAGAGGTTATGGCTGGAAGTAAGGTTGTGAGGGTCTCAAGATTCTTAGAGAAATAGAAGAAGGATTTAAAGTGGCCCTACTCGTGAAGGAACTAGGTACTTCATCTTTATGATCAGTCTTGCTCTGCTGCCTGGATTTCTCATTCTGTCCCTAAATGTGGCTGATCCTCAAGACTCTGCTCTTAGCTCCTCTCTTTAATTCCTTTCTCAAGATATCATCCAGTCTATAGGTCACCTCTATGCAGACAATTCCCAAGTTGATACCTCCAGCTTTGATCTCATACAAGAGCTCATACATTTCCAAAGGGTTACTGGACAATTTCACCAGGCTGCTATAACCTCCTCTCAAATTCAAACTCCTTTTCTCTTCCTACAACACCCTAACTTTCCTTCATCCTGTCCTCTCTATTTCTGTTTATGATAAATCAGCTATCCAGGCACCTTGGTACAAAATTCAACAGCACTATTCTCTCTTTCCTCTATTTTACCCCACATTCGTCACTGGATCATATCAATTCTATCTTTTTATCTTCTTACATTTATATTTTCTCTTCTGTTACAGGCATAAAAGTATAACTTTTAAAAAGGTAAAATCATGGCTGTCATGCCAATATAAAATGAGCCATTGATATTTTTTACTCGTTAATTACTAGGAGGCCAATAAGATGTTTCAATAATTCAAAGTCTCACACATATATGGATGATAAGAAAAATATATGTATATATATACAAAACTGGCTTATTCCATGAGTGGGGGGTTGGAGGAAGAAAAGGGAATTGTCCTCCCAAAAGAGAGATTTTGTTTGCATGTGTATGAAAAAGATTCACTTGTAAAACCTTGTAAAATAGTTCAAAGACAATGTAAGGCATAAACCCCATAGAACTAGGACGGATGCTCACTAGAAAACACCTAATTTTCCACTGTTAGCACTTACTAATCTTGTCAATCCATTTCAACATTTTTCACAAATTTCCTCTAATCAGGTGTTTGTCCCTCACTTTGGACTTTAGAACCCCACCCATGGACTGGAACCACAGCCTCTAAACACCTCTCTGCATTTAGCCTCTATCCTCTCAGTCTAACATAGATATCTAGACTTCCTAAGACACCATTCAATTTATGACAAATACTACACAACGGGTTGGTTTAACCAAAGGGTTCTTGGTTTCAGAGGCCATAGATACAACCTTAAGATATCTGCAAGGCTTTCTTTCTCCCTGAAGATTGGCTGCTGGTCATCCATAGGTTTCCTTGACTTTTTTCCTTCTTTCACATCACATATGGTGAAAACCTCTCCTTTTTCTTTGGGTTTCCACTGACTTCCAGCTTCTCCCTGTGGCCTTCTCTGACTCTGGCTACTGGTTCATTACTCTTTATACATCTTTCAGTAATCTGGATTGAGATCCAAAGTCCTTTAGTTGAGCACATCTTAACTAAAAATATTATCTTTAAGAGATCCTATTTACAATGGGTTCATGTCCACAGGAATGAGGATCAAGATAAAGAACATCTCTAAATTGGGGTACATAATTCAATCTACTGTACCTTCTCTACCGCCGAAATGATAACCCACTACCAACAGTCCTTGGACTACAAATAAATGTGTTTTATTTGACCCACATAACATTTTTAAAAATTTAGCCAATATTTTAAAATCAGCAGATCCTACATGAAATCTAATTTTTTTTCTTGAACAATCACAAGAACTACCAATACTATCTGGGCTCATTTTCAAACCTACCCTTCATCAGCTAGAGCTGGGTAGTGGAACTCACTATTAGCAAATGTTGATTTTTGACAGCCCCTCACCTCTCCCAGTGGAGGCTTGTGCACTCCCACTTTTACTCATTCACATGACTTGCATGGCCCCTGCAAGCTTTTCTGTTTTTGAGTCCCGGACAATGAGATAAAATTCAAACTCTTACAAATATCCTCCAAGGTTATCCTTTCTTACATCTACACCTTTGAATCTTACTTTGTTTTACTAATACAAACTCCTCCAGTCCCCGCCCCACCCCCAATAGATTCTTATTGACTCAAGCTCTTCTATCTTGAATGCACTTGCCTTTCTGTCTTCCTACACCAATCTCCAGCCATCAAATTCTATTTGATACTTTCTTTCAGGATGTCTTTCCTAACTATCTTAGCAGGACCTACATTCTTATTCAGTAATGATTATTGTCTGCCACACTAGCATTCATCAGCAACTCAAGAATAATCTGTCATTTCTCTCTATACTTACCCTCCCCCCCCAGTCTCACCTACCCGCCCCCCCACACACACAGCTTCTTAAAGCACCATGGTTGAATTGAACTGTGTTTATTTATTCACATCAATTCTCCCCAATCAAATTGCTTGAGCATAGGGTTAAAGTCAGATTTTTAACTTGCTCTTAATCTCTTATTGTTCCTGGCCCAAATTCTCCCATGTAGTACACAATCAATAAGAGAATGATAAAGCTTCTTTACCTGAGAAAATGTCAGAGGCATGTTGGAGGAATTTTAGTCTCAGAATTCACAGGAGAAAGTAACTAATTGGGGTTGTCATATAGTTACAGGTGAATAATTTTAGCCTTTACTGGATTTCTTCTCTGTGTAAAATTGTGGTAAGAGTAACTTTTCCTCTTCCTAGATTAGGATGATTTAAGTAAAGTCCATGTGAAGGGTGCATGGGTGGTTAAGTGATAGAATGCTCACCTTCCATGTGGGAGACTCAGGTTCAATTCCCAGACCATGCAGCACCCCTGCCACTGTCAAAAAAGAAGTGCATGTGAATACAGGAAGAAATAACAGGTTCAGACCATATATTGAAGATTAAAATCTGAATAGGAAAATCCACTTTAATTGCAAATGCACATCACTAGCAGTGGCTTCTTTCCATGGGAGAACATCTTAAGTATTTTATGTTTTTTAGTGACTTAAACAATGTACATTTTTTATCACACATTTTCTATGGATCTAGAATCCAAAGCAGCTTAGTTGGATGCTTTGGCTCTTGGTCTCCCACAGGGCTACAGTCAATTTAAGGTTCAACTGGGGATGTTTCCAAGTTTACTCTGGTGATTACTGGCAGAATTCATATTCTTGCACCAGCTTTTGAAGTATCTTAGTTCCTCAGGGACTGTTGGTTGGAAGCCTTCCTCAATTGCTTGCCATGTGGACCTCTCCATAGGACAGCTCCCAACAAGGCAACAGGCTTCATCAGAGGAATAAGAGAGAGCAAATGGGAGTGCTAGCAAGATGGAAGTCACAGGGAGTGACATTCCATCACTTGTACCATATTCCAGTGCTTATAATATTAGGTTCAGCCAACAAACAAGGGGAGGAGATTGTACAAGATCATGTATACCTTGTGGTGGGGATCACTGGAGTCCATTTCAGAAGCTGTCCACCATTCTTCTCCTTCTCCACCTGTCTCTTGACCTGACTAGAGACCATTGTCCCATTTGTGCTCTTGCAGGATGCACCCTTAACAAGGGTTTGTAGGAGTAGGAAATGATCATTTGGAAGAGTGAGAGGTGCATTAACCAAAGCAAACCCCTCTAGGGTACACTGGGCAAGTGATGAGAAAGGAAACTTGACACAAGAGGTAGGGCAGTTACCATTAATAGGAACTGCTTCAGTCAATTACTCCATTCATCTAAGTATTTATTTCACTCTTACATGGAACAAATGAACTCAACAGGCCATGTGAGATCTTTAGTCCCTAATTCCACAGATTTTTTCTTTATTATGAAGACAAGATTCTAACCGCATACAAGGAAATATGCTAAAGCTTCCTATTTTTTACTCTTTAATGTAGCCATTTTAATATTCTATAGCCCATCCATGATTTGTCCCTATGTATACATTTTCTTATGTATATGTAAGTATATCATTTCTTTTCACTTTGAAGTATATTATATGAACTTTAACGAAAGATGGTTGTACAGGCTCAAATTTTAAATACGTTCCTGTGGGGACCCAGAGCTTGGGACAAATGGGGATTGCCATGAAAGTATAGGGATGCCCGGAAAACTCTGGCAGGGTTGCTGAATGTTTTGCAACAGATAACAGGTCAAATACTGGCAGCCACAGCATGGCCCCTGCTAGAAGCACTGAGAATGGCTACCAAGGCAGAACAAGCAACAAAAGCCATAGCACGCCATTTGGAAGGGATTGAGGAAGCAAATGATGAAGTAAATCCACCTTTGTCTGCAACAATTCCAAAAGTTGCCTCTTTACTATGAGGAACTAGCGCTCAATTATGTCATTATCACTTTGTTTTAAATTTAACTAATGTTTTCTTTAGTATTCCCTTACATAAACCCAATCAACCTGCTTTTGCCTTCACCTAAGAAAGAGAACAAAGGACTTTCACTGTGCTCCCACAAGGCTATTTACATAGCTACACCATCTGCTGTAGCCTCCTGGCAAAGGATTTAGCTAAATGAAAAAGTCTCACAAGTGTAACTCTACTTCACTATATTGATGATGTCATGTTAACCAGGAACTGTCTTATAGAACTAAAAGAACCCTCAGGCTTCTTAAGAGTATGGGATGGGCAATTAATCTCCACAAACTGCCATGCCTTGGCTTCCTTGTCAAATTCTTAAATGTTTTATGGTTGTGTAAGACAAAAATTATTCCTTTTGCAGTAATAGATAAGGTACAGTGTTTTTCTTTGCCGCATATGCCAAAACAACTAAAGACTTTCTTAGGGTTGTTGGGGTATTGGAAACCTTTCGTTCCTCACTTAGCCTAAATGTTGAAACCTTTGTATAATGCTCATTCCAAAAGGTAATACTTGAAGATGGGAGGACCTTCAGCAGGCTGCTCTTGAAAAAGCACAAAGGGTAATAGCACAAGCACAAGCCCTGGGGAGGGGGGTCAGGAGGAAGGGGTAGATCCAGCCCTGCCCTGTGAATTGGATATAGCCAGCACTGATATTAGCTTTGGGTAGGGCCTGTAGCAGAGGCAACATTCTAAACAAATGTCCCTTGGCTTTTGGTCACAATTATGGAAAGGGGCAGCCCCCTGGAAAAGTAATTGTGCACTGCAATAAAATCTTATTGCAAGAAGAGGGACAGGTGCAAAGATGTCACCTTTAAAGTGACCGTCCCTATTCAGGGGTGGATAACTGACACAGCTTCTAAGCCACACTCTGGCACTGTCCAACTGAGCACGCTGACCAGGTGGAAATCCTACCTGCTACAGCACAGCATTTTCAGTATCAGCCCTGTGAGTGCAGAAATGCATGAGATTCTCTGACCAGTGTCCATTATAGAAGATTTAACAGCTAAAGTCTCTACACCTGAAAAAGGTGTTGAAATGCCCACCGTAAAAGGCATGGGTACCATTCTTAATTCTGCTTGGTATATTCGTGGTCTACTAGTGGGCAGCCTCCCACGTGGACAGCTGTGGCAGTACAGCCCAGTAGTGATACTATAAGGTGGGAGATTGGTGCTGTGCAAAGCGGTCAACGGGCTGAGTTAAGAGCAGTATGGATAATAATAGTGCATGAGCCAGGAGACACAATAGCTATCTATACAAACAGCTGAGCTGTTTATAAAGGCCTTATGACCTCGTGGCAACCTGGAAGCAGAAACACTGTGTAGAAAAAACTTTAGCTGCTGCACTCCACAACAGTTAATTCCATTTCCATTAATATCATAGTTAATAATGAAAGCGCTGTTATTTCTATGTACATTAAGAAGTTGACATTTCTGAAACATATGACCTATGTTTTGCCCTGAGTACTATGTCAAACATCGTTATTTCTACATGGACATTTGTTGCTGGCAGGACAAATTCATGTTCATTGGGTCATGTCTTTTTTATTCATGGCTGTACATCAAATTATCTTGTCAACATCACTTTGATCAATCAAATCCTATTTGTGTAGTATGTATTCAGAGCTTCTGGATGGAGGGTAAACAAAACTGTGACTATGGCTCCATTAACACTACACTCCAACCCACTGAGCTAATCAGCCCAGAAAGTCAGCAATAATTATAATTCAGATGAATTGCAGGAAGATACTGATTAAAAAGGAAGAATGGATGGAAAGGAGGAAGGGAGGAAAGCAAGAAGGGAGGAGGGAGGAAGGGAGTCAAATGTATAATGTATAATCATCTGTTAGAAATGTGGTTTAGAACTAAAACTTTCCATATGTTGCCATGGTATACCTTAAGATTCAAAATTGTAATGATACTGCAATCTTGGAGCTAAATTAGAAGCATTAAAAAATAAAACTCCTGAATTTCCTTCTTTACAACTCCTTGGTAGCAAAGCAGGGTTTGGGGTCTTTTTAAATGTTCAGTTGTTGCTCCAACCTGCCTTACTCATCCCTGAGGCATGAAAGACCTGAAACTAAGGCAGGCAGATTTCCTAACATTAAATTTGTAACATAAATAATCAATATGCAAATCCTCCACTTTTACTATATACATTAAAAGATCTGGGAGGGTTCCCAGAAAGAATCTTTGTTAGTTGAAGTCCAAATACTGCAGGAGAGAAAACTGCTGTGTCTAAGACAGTAGAACCATTTCTTAGTTCTTTATAATAATGGACCTGCTTGATGACCACAAGCTCTGAATCCTAGAACCCTTAGGACTTCTCAGAATTTTAGGACAATAGAGATACTGTCTTGGCACAGAATAACAATTCTAGAGGAAATAGTAAGAAAGTTTATAGCCCATGTAACAATACATTCTCTGGAAAATAAATGATAATGTCCATGGTTTCAAACATCGGTACAGAAATTCAAGAGTCATATTACACATGCGTTTAACTTCCTAAAATTTGATATATGCAAAAAGATTGCTTTTTAAAAATTTAATCCTTGACTTTTAACTTCAAAGGAACCAGATCCTGATAATGATTATATAGGATTTTCCAAATTTTGGTCTTATTCAATTTTTGCCCTAAGTACTAAATTTCTTATCTAATTCTCACATGATAGGATGCTGCTGCATTGTTGTAGAACTAAAACTGGTGGTGGGCTGTGTGGAGGAATGAAATGAGAAGAACTGTACCCAAGACCACTCTCTTGGGTGATGCTATACAAGTATAGCATCAAGTGACATGAGTCTTACTTTCTATCTATAAAGTGGAGATAAAAACTATCACCTTCCTAACTTCGTAGTAGGGTTCTTGTTAAAATCAAATTACATAATATATATCATAGTGTCTTAATCTCCCAAGGCTGCCATAAAAGTACTGTAGACTGGGTCTTTTAAAAAACAGCCAAAATTTCTTGTCTACTAGTTCTGAAGGCTAGAAATCCAAAATCAAGTTGTTGGCAAGGCCATGCTTCAATCAAACTCAATAAGGAAGACTATGATCCATGTGACTCATAGCTTTTGGTGGTTTGCTGGCAATCCACAGTATTTTCTGCCTCAGTCTTCACATGGCATTTCCCCCTCCTTCTGTATCCAATTTCCCCATTCTTGTAAGGACAGTAGTCATATTGACTTAGGGCCCATGTAATCCAGTATGGCATCCACCTTAACTAATAACGTCTTCAAAGATTCTATTTGCAAAGATGGACACATTTATAAGACTGGGAGTTAGGATTTGAACACATCTTTCTTGGGAGATACAATTCAATCTGTAACAGATAGTATGTGATAATTGCAAAATACCATTCAAATGCCAGATATAATTATCCTATTATTGATTGTTATTTACCTGATGGTTTTTCTTATTCTCAATATTACAATTTGATTCCTGGCTTAAGGATGCATCATGGAAGGATTTGCTGAAACCAAGTTTAATGAAACCCATGCTTTGGGAGGTGAGTTCAAAAGGTCCTATATGAATCCCTTGATTTAACACCCTCAATCCAGGTCAGAGGATGAAGTAGCTATTGTTATCTACTACTAGGCCCTTAAGGTATCATTTCCTATATTTTCAGTAGAGTTTCCTTATGCCAGTTTGAGGCTATTATGTACCCCAGAAAAGCCATGTCCTTTAGTCCTCATTCAATATTGCTGTGTGGTATCTCTGTGATTGTTTCCATGGAGATGTGACCGACCCAATTGTGGGTGGTAACTTTTGAATAGATGGTTCCCATGGAGATGTGTCCCCACCCATTCAAGGTGGGGTTGCTTACTGGAGTCCTTTAAAAGGGAACCATTTTGGAAAAACCTTTAGAACCAACACAACTAACAGAGCCAAAAGAACAGACAGAGCCCCAGGGAAGCCATTAAAGAAGTCTGGAGAGAAAACTTGCAGACATTACCATGTGCCTTTCTAGCTGAGAGAGAAACCCTGAGTATAATCCGCCTTCTCTTCCTGGATGCCCTAGTGTGGTCATTTTTATAGCTTTGCCTTAATTTGAATATTTTCATGGCCTTAGAACTGTAAACTTGCAACTTAATAAATTCCCCTTTTAAAAAGCCACTCCATTTCAGGTATATTGCATTCTGACAGCATTTAAGAAACTAATATATTCCTTAAGTGTTGTTTGCTTGCCGTTTTATTTTATTCCATGAGACAATTATATAAAAAAGGTCATCTTCTCCTCTCATAGATAATTTATAAGACAATGATGAGTGAGAATTTCTTTGTTGATTCAACATGAGTTACCAGGACATAAATTTCTAAAAATAGATAATAAGTGTCCTGCTAAAATAATCCAAAAGCAATAGCAAGGAAGATAACTCTTCAAGTCTTATTAGGAAACAGTCTACTAGATATGATTCTAGTATATAGTTCTTTCAATGTGCTGTTAGATTTTGTTTGCTAGCATTTTGTAGAGGATTTTTGCATCTATACTCACAGGGGATACTGGTCTATAAATTTATTTTCTTGTGGAATTTTATCTGGAATATTAGAGTGATGGTTGTCTCATAGAATGAAATAAGGGTTGTTCTCTCCTCTTCAATTTTTTGGAAGAGTTTGAGCAGAATTGGTGTTAACTCCTCTTGAAATGTATGCTAAAATTCACCATTGAACTCACCTGGTCCTGGCCTTTTCTTTCTTGAAAGGTTTTTGATTACTGATTCAATTTCTTTGTTATTATTGGTTTGTCAAGATCTTCTATTTCTTCTTGAATCAGTGTAAATAGTTGAGTGTTTCTAAGAATTTTTCCATTTCATGTTATGTTTCTAGAAAATTTTCAATTTCATCTAGTTTTCCATTTCATCTGATTTGTTGTTGTGCAGTTGTTTATAGTTTCCTCATATAATCTTATTTATTTCTATGGGTTGTAGTAAGACACCCCTTTTCATTTCTGATAGTTATTTGTATCCTCTCTTTTCTTCTTTGTCAGTCTAGCTGAGGGTTTGTCGATTTTATTGATCTTCTCAAAGAACCAACTTTTGGTTTTGTTGATTTTCTCTGTTGTTTTTTTTAAGTTGATTTATCCCCCATTTTAATCCTTGTTATTTATTTTCCTCTGCTCAATTTGGGTTTAATTTGTTCTTCTTTTTATAGATCCTCTAGTCATGAAGTTAGGTCTCTGAATGAGTTCATTCTTCCTTTTTAATGTAAACGTTTGGAGCTATAAATTTGTCTTTCAGTACTGCCTTTGCTAAACCCCATAAGCTTTCGGTAGATTGTGTTTTCATTTTCATTTGTCTCGAGATATTTCTTAGTTTTCTTTGAAATTTATTGTTTAACCCATTAGTTAGTCAAAATTGCATTAATTTCTACATATTTGTGAAATTTCCACTTCTCCCTCTGTTACTGATTTCCAGCTTCATTCCTTTGTGGTCACAGAAAATGCACTACATGGTTTCAATATTTTTGAATTTATTTAGATTTATTTTGTGACTTAAAATATGGTCTATCCAAGAGGATGATTGGTGTGCACTAGATAAGAATGTATATTCTACTGCTGTTGGGTGAAGTGTTTTATATATGTCTGTTAGTTCTAGTTGGTTTATAATATCATCTAAGTGTCCTATTTCCTTACTGGTCTTCTATATAGATGTTCTACCCATTATTGAAAATGTATATTGAAGTCTCCTACTATTAATGTAGAACCAACTATTTCTCCTTTCAAATCTATCAATATTTGCTTCATATAATTTTGTGCTCTGAAATTATATATATAGATATATATTTGTTATGTATTCTTGTTGAATTGACCTCTTGATCAATATATAGTGATATTCTTTGTTCCTTGTAATGGTTTTTTACTTCAAGTCTATTTTATCTGATACTACTATAGCTACCCTAGCTTTCTTTTTGTTACTATTTGCATGGTATACTATTTTTCCATTCTCACTTTAACCTATGTGTATCTTTGAATTTAAAGTGAATCTCTAATAAAAAGTATATAGTTGTGTCTTGCTTTTCTATCCATTCCACCAATCTCTGCCTTTTAACTGGAGAGTTTAATCCATTTACATTTAAAGTAACTACTGATAATGCAGGACTTTCTTATACCATTTTGTTATTTGGTGTTTTTAAGTCTTATGCCTTTTTGGTCTCTCAATTCTCCCATTAATGCTTACTGTCATATTTATTTGATTGCATTGTACCATTTTGAGTCCCTTATCCTTTCTTTCTGTATACATTTTCATTCATTTTCCTTATGATTACCATGGGACTTTATTTACCATTCTAAATCTATAACAATCACATTTGATTGATATCAACATTTCAATACAATATACATCCACAGTTTCTATATCCTTCTGTCCTAATTTGCAAGCTGCTGGAATGCAATATAGCAGAAACAGAATAGTTTTTTAAAAGGGGAATTTATTAAATTGCAAGTTTATAGTTCTAAGGCTGTGAAAACATCCAATATTAAGACAAGGCTATAGAAATGTCCAATCTAAGGCATCCAGGAAAAGACACCTTGGTTCAAGAAGGCAGATGATGTTCAGGGTTTCTCTCTCAACTGGAAAGACATGTGGCAAATATGGTGACATCTGCTAGCTTTCTCTCCAAGCTTCTTGTTTCATGAAGCTCCCCCAGGGGTGTTTTCTTTCTTCATCTCCAAAGGTCTCTGGCTGTGTGGGCTCTGTCTCTCTGTCGTCCTGTGTTTCTTTCCAAAATGTTTCCTCTTTTAAAGGCTTCCAGTAAACTAATCAAGACCCACCTGGAATAGGTGAAGTCACATCTCCCTCTAATCAAAGGTTAATACCCACAATTGGATGTGTCACAGTTCTCTGGAGATAATTTAATCAAGTTTCCAACCTACAGTACTGAATAGGTATTAAAAGAAATAGCTCCCTCCACAAGACGGATCAGGATTAAAGCATTATTTTTCTATGGTACATAATCCTTTCAAACTGGCACACCTTCCATCCCCCATCATTCTGTTGTTTGTGTTACAGATGATATCTTTATACATTTTAGGTTCAAAACCATAGGTATATCATTATATGTTATGCATTTGCAGTTTGGAAACTATAAGAACTAAAGAGTAGATTTAGATACCAAAAAATACAACACGATAGTATTGGCATTTATGATTACCCATATAGTTAACTCTACTGGAGATCTTTTTTTTTATGCTGCCTCAATCCACCATCTGATGTACTTTCCTTGCAGTCTGAAGAATGGCATTTAGCACTGCTTGTAGGGCAGATCTATTGTTGACAAGCTCCTTCAGCTTTTGTTTACCTGGGAATCGCTTAATCTCTCCCTTATTTTGAAAGACAATGTCACAGAATGTAAATATTTTGGTTGAAAATTGTTTTCTATCAACACTTTAAATATTTCATCCCCTGTCTTCTTACCTCTATGGTTTCTGATGAGAAATTGGTACTTGATCTTATTGGGAATCCCTTTATCATAACACATTATTTTTCTCTTGAAGCTTTCAGGACTCTGTTTTTGTGTGTGGCATTCAATAATTGGACTACTATGTATCTGGGCATGGTTCTCAGAGTTTATCCTGTTTGGGGTTCATTGGACTTCTTGAATGTGTATATTCATGTTGTTCCATAAATTCTGGGAGTCTTTTGCCATCACTTATTTGATCATTCCTTCTGCCCCTTTCACAATGTCTTCTCTTTCTGAGACTCTCATAATACATATATTGGTACATGTGATAGTGTCCCATAGGTCTGTTAGGCTGTTAATGATTCTTTGTTTTTTTTCCCTTCTGCTCCTCAGCCTGAATCATTTAATTATCTTATCTTCAAGTTCACTGATTCTGTCTTCTACCAGCTCCAATCTTCTGTTGAAACCCTCTAGGAGTGCTCTTCAACTTCAGTATTTCAATTTGATTCTTTTAAAATTTTTTTATCTTTGTTGAGATTCTCTAATTGTTCCTTTATTGTTTTCCTGATATCTTTTAGTTCTTTCTCTGAGTTTACCTTTATCTCCTTGAGCATATTGAGGATCTTTTGTTTTTCTTTATATGTTTCTACAGTCTGGTTTTCTTCATGGATGGTGTGTGGATTTCTATCTTGTTCTTTTGGATGTACCTTCATCTCCTGTTTTTCATTTGACCTGTAATATTTTGTTGCACACTATACATGTTTTAAAACTTTTTATTTTTAAATATAATGTATATACAAGGAAAAGAAAGAAAAAGCAATGATTTTCAAAGTACACTTCGACAAGTACTTACAGAACAGGCTTCAGAATTTGTTTAGGGTTACCATTCCACTATTTTAGATTTTTCCTTCTGGCTGCTCCAAAACACTGGAGGCTAGAACAAATATTTTTTCTTTTTTGTGAAAAATAACATATATACAAAAAAAAGCAGTGAATTTCAAAGCACATCACAACAATTAGTTGTAGAACAGATTTCAGAGTTTGGTATGGGTTACAATTTCACAATTTTAGGTTTTTACTTCTAGTTGTTCTAAGATGCTGGGGACTAAAAGAAATTATCAAAACAATGATTCTGCAATCATACTCATTTGTTAAACCTTACCTTCTCTGTATAATTCCACCATCACCTTTGATCTTTCTATCCCACTCTTTAGGGGTATTTGGGCTATAGCCATTATAACTTTTCCGTGTTGGAAGGGGTACATTTTAATACTTTAAAGTGTTAACACTGAGATTTAGTCCCTGACCTTTCTGTCCCTTAAGTTTATATACAGCTTCTGATATCACAGAGATTTCCTTGAGTTCCAGGAGGCAACAAAAAGAAACATATCAACAAAAACACCTTTCCCAGCCTTTGTAAATAGGCTCTGCATTGGCTGGTGCTCTCCTTAGGAGTTTAGCCCCCATATCAAGATCAACCTGAGGCACATGTGAAGTGCTGAGTCCTCTCCATCTTTTCTGATCCTGCCCCTTGTCTTGGTTTATGTTTGCCTGTGGCCTTAGGAATTCCCTGGTTTACTCTGGCAAATTGACTGTCCCCTCTATTCCCTATGACATAGACTTTCTCTGCCTTCTGGAAGTGCTATTGTAAACTTAAATACATAATCCTTTGCTCCCTGTGGCCTTGACTTAATTATTTCTTACACTGTTTAGTTGCCTATAAGCTATTTCTGCCTGCAGGACAAGTTCTGGGAGGGCAAGCCCAAATGGTGTTTCTTGGTTCAGTCTTTCAGACTGCCACCCAATTGACTGGCATCAACATACATGCACCTTAGTATGTACATAGAGGTTATTCTATTCCTTCCGGAACTTGGCCAGAAATCCACATTGGGAGCACAAGCTGGTTTCATGCCACACTGGGAACTTGAAATGTGCAATCAATATAAGGAACTGGGATGAAGATTGGAAGTCTGTCTCAGGTTGGCTAATCTTTAAGCAGGGCTTTCAAACCCAACCTGGCCTTGGTTTCTTTTTCCCTAATCCTCTCCTAAAGTAAGGAGAGAAGAGTAAGAATGAAAATGAGAGGACTTTTGCCCTTAGGAATCTACCAACAGTACATTAACCTTAAAATTCCTTTACCTGTACCCTTTGATTCCCCCATGTTGAGGTGAGCACTCATTCCCTTTTTTCTCTTCCTCTGTAGATGGAACTTATTGTGCCAAATTAGGCCATTCAAAAGTAATTTTATTTATCTTTTGTGTTTAGGAAGTGAAACCTTAATCTTACCTGTTAAAACTTATCTCAGACATTTCCAATACAAACTCATTTTATTTGAGGGAGATTTTCTCTTAGAGGATCATCTAATTAGAGATCCCCTAATAATTCCTAGGGGAATTATTTTTCATCCTGATGAGAGAAAACTGGTGACTATTCTAGTATCCATAGCTGGTTTGAACATTGTCCATTTCAATGGACAGGGGCAATAGTTTCACTCAGGTAAATTGTCAGTTTCCACTCTCTAGCCCCATTGACTTGGGCCACAGTTCTCTTTTCACTGGCATTATTGAGCTCTAAGGGCCAGCTGTGTCCTTCATCCAGCCTCTGAGTTGAACAACCCCTCCTTCATCACTGTTATAGAGTCTTCCTGACCCATGATAGACACACTGCAGGCATCTTGGTTCTCAATGCTTCTATGTTTCATGTCCCACTCAGGCATGTGGGAACTTTTCAGATTCATCTTAACTCACTGATATTCTGGATGCATTCTGCATTCAAGATATCACAGTGATACTCCAACTCCCTTCTACATTTCCACCAATGTAAATTTTAATAAGCATATTTCCCGTGTCCATTCTTTGGGATTCCCTTGAGTCTGGCATAGCTGCTCAGCAAATCTTGTTAAATAAGGCTCAAGGCCCAATGTGCCTAACTAAAAAGAAAAGTAGTCACCCTTTTCTGCTTGATTTTAAATTTTAGATGCTGGGAGTGGGGGTTGCCTTAGGAGTAGCTTTGATGAAACTCAAAGTGAGCAGGTAACACTCTGCTCCTCTAATTAAATGTGATTCTTGCTAATAATGGGATTTTATTAGATACTTATTGTTTATCAACATAGTTAATTATTTTATAAACTCAAATTGACTTTCCTTTGAGGCTGCCTCTGCCCATACCATAAGGTAGGGAGTTTCACAATGGGAAGTATAGTTAGCCCCAAGTATGTAACAGAGGAGACACTCTAATTCAAAACAAGCCTATAAGTTTTTTTTGTTTCCTATAAGGGAATTGTTCTAGTTTGTTAGCTGCTGGAATGCAATATACCAGAAACAGAATGGCTTTTTAAAAGGGGAATTTAATAAGTTGCTAGCTTATAGTTCTAGGACCAAGAAAATGCCCCAATTAAAACAAGTCTACAGAAATGTCCAACCAAAGGCATCCAGGGAAAGATAACTTGGTTCAAGAAGGCCGATGAAGTTCAGAGTCTCTCTCTCAAGTGAAAAGGCACATGGCAAACACCGTCAGGGTTTCTCTCTCGGCTGGAAGGGCACATGGCGAACACAGCATCATCTGCTAGCTTTCGCTGCTGGCTTCCTGTTTCATGAAGTTCCCAGGAGGCGTTTTCCTTCATCTCCAAAAGTCGCTGGCTGGTGGACTCTCTGTTTCTTGTAGCTATGTCGTTCCTCTTCGCCCTCTCTGAATCTCTTTCATTCTCCAAAATGTTTCCTCTTTTATAGGATTCCAGTAAACTAATCAAGACCACCCAAGCGGGTAGAGCCATGCCTCTACCTAATCCAGTTTTATAACCACTCTTGATTGAGTCACATCTCCAGGAAGATGATCTAATTACAGTTTCAAACAGACGGTACTGAATAGGGATTAGAAGAAATGGCTGCCTTTACAAAATGGGATTAGGATTAAAACATGGCTTTTCTAGGGTATATACATCCTTTCATACTGGCACAGGAACAAAAATAGAAATGCACTTGGTGGAAAGTTGACCTCTAAGAGGTGGCTGAGATACCTTTGAGCTTTGTGTATAAAGCAGAGTACATAAAGCAGAGGACAGATATGAACATGGTCTACAGGGAAGAATATGGTTTTATTTTCCTTAAGAAGATTATGGGAGAAGCAGTTTTTAAAAGATTCCTTCTTTCCTTACTCTAAGCAAAATATTAATTCTTTCTTATAGAAGAGTTTCTTTTCCACATGAAAACCTTCTCCTGTTCTGATACTGCAGTTACAAAAATCCTAATAGAAGAAAAACATTCTACTTCATTCCAGAATTGAGCTTTCTACATTGTTTGAATCATCCCACAGTAGCTTGCACCTCCGTGGGCGCTGAAAAAAAAAAAAAAAGAAAGGAAAAAAAGAACTTTGTTGACTAATGCTTCTCCTGAAAAAAGACCATATAGTAATTATCTTCTCCCTTTTAAAAGTGGAACAATACTTACCCTTTGTAGATCCATAGCACCTACAGAGTTCAAAACATTCTTTAAGCAACTAGAAAATATTACAATCCTAGCCAGAAATAAAAGGTAATAATGTTCCTACTTTATAAGTATTAAGATATGATATGGGGAAGATAAGAGATTTTAAATCATATAAATATAATAATAACTCATTTTCATTCAGTGTTTAATATGTACTAAGCACTGTTCTAATTGTTTTAAGCTCACTTAACCCTCATCACAATTCTATGAGGTTAGCACTATTATTACCCCATTTTATAGATGCTTAAGCAAGTATAAAGCAGTTAAACAACTTTCTTAAGTTCTGAGGGCTAATATGTGGAAGAATTAGAATTTTGATCTAAGCAACCTGAATCTATTATCAACATTCTTAATACCAGGCATGATATCTTTTTTTTATACAAATATAGTGGAGCCACATCATTTATCAAAATAGAATCAAGCTCTTGCATTGACTGACAGTCAGCATTCTTTTTAATGAACAATTAGGATATTGCTATTTATTATAGAAAATGCAGAAAAATTTAAACAGGAAACCAGATGGATTCTCAAAGACTAAATTAGGTTTCAGGTCATATCGGAGATTAAGAAGTGAAGACAAGTGTTTGGTGGTACCCAGTTAAAAATATATACATTTAAAATATATATATATATATTTGAGATTCAAATAAAACAGACATGAGCAATGTACCTTGACTTGCTAATTTCTGGAGATTTTTCTTTATAAAAGAAAGTCAAGGTTTTGTTTCACTGAAATACCATTTATCCATTTTATAGAGCTTTGTCAACTGAATTACATGAAATAAAAATGTGTATAAAAGGGACCTATATTAATGGTTTAAACAGTTTACAAAATGCCTTCCTGTATGTATCTCATTTAAGGAAGGGAAAAGGTATATGATTTTTCCTTTTAATTACAGCTCAAGAAGCAGAAGCCAAAAGAGAATATCTCTTTCAAGAACACAGAGCTAAGTGATACAGACCAATTCCATTTTGCTTCCAACTATATATCTGAAATATTTCTGTACTTTGCCATTTATTGAGTGTTTTCATATATGCATATTTTCTGTATCCTTATTAACCCCGGGGGTGATGGTGTGTAGCATTTAAGAACACGGGTTTTAGACTCAGACTGTGCTCAAAACCCGACTCTGCCATTTTACTATGCAACCTTAGACAGGTGACTTAACCACTCTGTGTTTGGGTTTCTTATCTTGAAAACAGCATTATAATGGTATCTCTCTGTCTCTCTCATGTGAGAAAGGGAAGGATATGTAAAACTTAAGTGAGATACCATAAGACAAACACTTAGAACAGTGCTTGGCACAAAGTAATATATGTTAGTTGTTACACTCAGTGTAATGTAGTTGTTATATTGAGAAAGGATTATTGTATCCATTTTATACATTAAAGAACTATGGCCTAATGATAAATGACTCGCCCATTGAGCTAGAATCCAAACTCATAAACGGTTTCTTCCCCACTATGCTAGCTTATAGTACATAGAAACAGACCCTTTACTGAATTCTATTCAAGTTGGAGAAGAATCACAGAGAGAAAATTTTCCTAAACTGGTGGACTTTAGAATTTCTGATAGCCCCCTGAAATGGTATAAGAAATGTATTGTGTATTTTTCTAGAAAGGGTTCAGAGCTTTCATTAGAGCCCTGAAGAAGGCTGAAGACACATAAAGATGAAGGTCTGTGAATGGCCAAATGGTATAGCACAATGTCTAGGAACCCAAACTTTAGATAGTAGACTGCCCAGGTTCAAATCTCAGTTCTAAAATTAATTAGCTCTGTAACCATGAGCAAATTGCTTAATCTCTCTGTTACTTTTTTTTTTTATCCTCTGTAAAGGAGGCCTCATTTGTAAGAATTAAATTAATGTATATAAAAACTTTTCCAACATTGCTTGACACATAATACCCTCCATAGAAGGGTTGCTACTATAACTTCCCAATCAAGAAATCAACTGAAATTAAATCCACTTTGAAAATGAATTGTTCCTAAAGCTAATATCCATGAGAAATTGGCACTGTGCCTGGGTCCCTGTTATGATGCTGGTTCTATACTCTTGTATAAGCTCCTCCCTTGCGTGTGGATTTATTGACTAGCTTCTAATCAATTTAATACATGTGTGGGATGTCACTTCTGAGATTAGGTTACAAAAAAGACTGTGGTTTCTGTGTAAGGTGTATTCTCTCTGTTTTTCTTTCTAGCCACTCACTCTGGGAAGAGTGACCTGCCATGTCATGAAGCATTGCTGTGGAGAGGTTCATATGGTGAGAAGTTGAGGGAGGTCTCCTGCCAATAGCCAGGGAGGAAATGGAGTCCTCACTGTGATAGCTCATGAGAAATAGAGACCCAGATGAGTGAGCTTGAGAACAAATTCTCCTCCAGTGCAGTTTTCAGGTGAGACTTCAGACCCAGCCAAAGGCTTAACTGCAACCTGAGAGACATACCTGGATTCCTAACCCACGGAAGCTGGGAGACAATAAATAGTTGTTGTTTTAAGCCACTAAATTCAGAGGTAATTTGTTACGCAGCAATAAATAACTAATGCATGTGCCAAATACTTTTTAGACATTATCTCATTTAGAATTCAAAAATACCTTATAATGCAGTTATTGTTGTTCTGAATTGTAGGGGAGGCCTGGAGAAATTAAATGACTAAGACAATAATGGACTCAACAGCCCATGATCTTTCTCATCTTGGATATCAATTTCTTCATCTGATTCATTTTTGAGATTATTTTTTATTCTTAGTTTTGTTTTTAGTAATTAAGATAAGAATTACTGGAGTTATTCAGGAAGGGACTTCAATCTGCTTTTGAATCATATTATTTGTCACTGTTTTAACCAGAACTTGGAAGGCTGAATACATTTCACTTAGCAAGACGCTAGATTCTGACATTTATGCTGTAGGAAACAGAGTTTAAGATTTTTATTAATATAAAATTTTAGACCCTAAGTCTGGGACTCTGGGATCTTCATTCTAACTTCTCCATTATTATTATCATTTATTTTTGGAAAAGAGTCCATTTTCTTTTAAATCACATTGTGCTTAAATTCACTCATGGCTGTCAGTAAACATAATTATCCAGCATTCACTCACTCCCCTCTTCCATCTTCAAATAGAATTTCTCTCAATAAATCATTGCTCTCTTGATTTCAGGCCCTTTGATTCTCTGTCCAGCAGCCTGTCAGTTCTATTCTTGGTTTTGTAGTACAGAAAATACTTATAGTCCTGGGACAGTTAATGGTCCATGACAAACCATTAGAAAAAAAAAAAAAAAAAAGCAGCAGGACCCATTGAGCTAGCAGTCAAATCTGAAGAATGACACCAAGCGAGATAGTTTTTACTTTCCAGAACATATCTCAGGCCTCAAAAACCCATTCCCTGACAGAGTCCCTTTCCTTTAAAATAATTAGTGATTTCAACTCAATGGAATATTAAAATTTGATTTCTAGTTACTGTGGCAAATTGAGGACAAAATGAAAATCATTAATCTCAGGAACAAAGATGTCATTTGTCTTGGGTATTGAGATATTCCAGTGGAATATATTATAAAAATGATTAAATATGTTTATATGTTTCAGACACCTGTATTTCTTTTCCTGCCTTCCTTTCTTGCTTCCTTCTTTCCTTCCTTCCTTCCTCCCCCATCCCTCTCTTTCCTTCTACCTACCTACCATCATCCATGTTAATTCAGATTACCAATATTTAAACTTTCCCTAATTTCAAAATTAACCCACTTGCAAATAAATGTTTATAACATCACTGGTGCCCTAAAGCAATAATATAACCAAAGTTTCTTGTGGCTGAGTTATTTGAATTTTCTAAGGTACTTTAGATTTGGTCATAATAAAATACAGTAAACAATGAAGAGAAAATGAAAACTCGGGTTTTGATAAGCACGTACTGTGAAGTTTTTTTTTAATTAGTTCAATTATTTTAATAATCCATTCATGATGCATCCTAGTTGTTTAAAATCATGGTATGTGCTGAAGGAGACTAAAGTTGGTATGTGTGTATGTAGACAGCATGCATCTCTCTAGATGCAGTAAATAAATGATTTGATTCCCTACAAGAATTGGGTCCACAAAAGATCTTTCATTGATAATAGTGGTGGTCAAGATTGAATATCAATACTTATCCATACCAGGAATTGGCATGATCACTGACACAATCTCAATCTTAACATTAATTAAATAAAAATACATTCTCCATTGTAAGAGATGGAGTATCAGGAGAAATAGGCTTAGAATTCAGGCTAATTGGTTTAATTCTGCTACTGTGTGACTTACGGTGCAACTTTGGGAAAGTTGCTTTCCCCCTTTGTGGTTAATCTTTACCCACAAAGTGATGAGGTTAATAGTTAAGGTTCCTCCCAACATTTCTGTCCTATACTAAATAATTATAACCCAATATTAAGTGTTTTAAAGCATTAGAATAACTCAACCCTAACAAAATATGGTTATATTACTACTTGGGGGCACTAGAAACCCAAAAAAAACATTTATTTCCATGTGTGTCTATTTTGAAATTAGGATTAGTTTAAATATTGAGAGGTTGATTCTAAATAACTGAGGTAGTGATGTCCCAGTGCTTTATTTTTTCTTTTTTTTGAACATTTTTTATTGTGAAATATAACATATATACAAAAAAAGCAATAAATTTCAAGTATATTTTAACAAGTAGTTATAGAAAAGATTTCAAAGTTTCGTATGGATTACCATTCCACAATTTCAGGTTTTTCTTCTAGCTGCTTCAAGACACTGGAGACTGAAAAGAAATATCAATATAATGATTCAGTAGTAATATTCATTTGTTAAATCCTAACTTCTCTGTTATAATTTCTCCTTGTCCTTTGATTCTTCTCCCAATCTTTAGGGATATTTGAGTTCTGCCTATTCTAACATGTTTCATGTTGAAAAGGGATGTTGACAATATATGGGATGGGGGATGGAACTTGCTGACATTCTTGGAGAGACTGGCACTTCTGGGTTTCAGGACTTATCCGGCCTAGGAAGCATTTGAAAGTTTTAGGTTTCTGAAAAGTAAACTTACTGTGTGCAACTTTTATCTCAGATAGAGCCCTGGGTGTGCTTTAGTATTAACAGGAATGATGTTGATTGGGGTTTTGCATACTGTGGCAATTAGCAATATCTAGCTGAAGTTTGTATAAGAGTAGCCTCTCAACTCTATTTGAACTGTCTTAGCCACTGACACCTTATTTTGTTACATTTTGCTTCCCTCTTTTGCTTAGGAGGGCATTGTCAATCCTACAGTGCCAGGGCCAGACCCATCCCTGGGAGTCATGTCCCACGATGCCAGGGAATCTTACACCCCTGGATGTCATGTTCTATCTAGGGGGGAGGGTAATGATTTTATTAGGAGAATTTGGCTTAGAGAGAGAGAGAGGGCCACATATGAGCCACAAAAGAGATTCTCTGGAAGTAATTCTTGGGCATAATTATAGGTAGATTTAGCTTCTCTGCTATAGAAATAAGTTTCATAAGAGCAAGCCTCAAGGTCAGAGGCTTGGCCTATTAATTTGGGAGTCCTTAATGTTTAAGAGAATATCAGGGGTTTCCCAGGTGGGAATGTTTAATAGTTCCATATTTTTTCTCCAGCCCCTCAAAGGACCTTCCCAATACTTTTAAATTATCTGCCCAACATACTCTGGAATGTATCCAGGCATTACGTTACACTTTGCAGAATTACAAGCCCCCATTCCCATTCCGAGCTCCATGTATTTGGGTTGTTTAAATAAACTATCCAGTCAGGTTGAGTTAGAGTGTGTGCTAAAGAAAATTTAGGTTTTGGACAAAATAAAGTTCTCTTACTTTGATCTTATACAGTAGGTGAAGTTCCAGAAAAAAAAAAACTGTGATCCTTTTACCCTGTGTTCTCATTTACCTTAGTCCCAACCAGATCCACTTCATTCTTATCTCTTTAATTGAAGCCTGATTCTTTTTTCGGTTTCTTTAATAGTTGGTTGTATGTAGCAATGCTGACTTTCAGGGCTGCAGGACTCCAGCTCTGAGTCTTAGGAGCCACACAGGTACCCAAAGTTCCAGGGAAATACCAAGTTATACACACATAGCACAGCATCTCAGAATCTAGAAATAACACTTACAGCTTGGGAATAAATGTGACGGCTATAAGAGCTTACAATCTAGGCCCAATTTTCTTAGAAATATTCTCTAAAAGAGACCATACAATATCTGTCCTTTTGTTTTTGGCTTATTTTGCACAACATCTGTCTGCAAGGTTCATTCACCTCATTGCCTGCCTCACAACTTCGTTCCTTTCTGTAGCTGCATAATATTCCACTGTTTAAATTTCTGCTTCTCAAGTCATCATATCCTTCGGCCGCCTCCATCCATCGGGCATCACAGATAATGTCCAAAATAAATAATCCACGTCTCACAATATCCACACTTAGTTTTATAATTTCCCAGTGTTTTTGAACTCAGACAAGAATTCTTAATTTGTGACAAAATTTCAAATAATGCCTTCGGCATCTAATCTATTTTACCAAACAGCCATCTCCCTTTTGCTCATCTTTCAAATATCAGCAAAATAAATACACATCTGCTTTACTATATTTACCCAAATATAGAACATTAATAATTGCACAAGATCAACTAGAATTGTGAAATTTTAACATGCAAAAATCTCTTCTTTCTTGATGATATCACTCTAAAGAGATTCTTTAGCAAATTTGTGATAAAATTTCATTTTCATACAGTATTTAAGTGCTCAACAAAATATTTGGAGTGACACTCATAGAGTAAAGTTAAATATTCAGGATTTATCATTTTTTTCTATTAATAATATTCCACTATTTCTAAACTTCTTCATTTCCCAACTTTTTTCCCACTTGAGTTGTATCTGGACAGTTTGAGATTGCATTTGATGTTGTAACTGTCTTCAGACAGAAGATTTTACAGGGTCTCTCCCTTCCTATCACCTAACAAAACACTTACCTTGACTGAGTGCACATTCAACTTGTTTAATATTCTGTCTCTGGGAATGTAACAGCATGATTTTGACAGAAGCTATCTGAACATCTTAATACCCAAGAGAACATGCCAAGCAAAAGGAATACAGGCATAGGAACAATATAATTTCAGTGAATGCACTTGCCTTTCCAATAAAAAAACTGAAATCCTCTGATCAGAACCATCTGTGGACAATTTGATAAACAGATAAAAAAAAGGTAGGGTGAGGAAAAAAAGGTTGTGCTTGATATTTCTCTTCTTATGTTAGTGATAGCTTGCTAGAGTTACTGCTTTCAAATTCTGCAAATATTGAAAACCTACCTCAAACCAATACAAGCAGCTAGTTTTTCATAGCTTTACTCATTAAACAGTAAGAAATAAACCCTATTTTACATAGAGCAATTTGTATTGCTGATGGAGTCATTTATTGGAATAGTAATTTGCATTTTATTCTCAGTGATATAAATTATTTTAATTCCTAGTCTGAAGAAGGTAGCAACATCTTTGGCTTCTCTTTTTCCAGAAATGGAAAAAACAGAAGTGCACTCAAAACACCATCATCAATCAGGACATTTGCTTTCAAACGCCCAAGTTCCTAAGAGAATGTGGAACTGGAATATCTGAGAAGAGGGATTTCAGACTAGGGAAAGGGAGTGAATTAGCCCTTGGAGGCAAAAGGTTTTGTGAGAGTTTTCCCAGAAAATGGGAGAATAGAGGTCTGGGGAGTTCATAAGCAAAGGGATAAGGGAGATGGCAGAGCTCAGATGGGAATGACTGCAAACTGTACCAGGGAAGCTCAGCAAAAAAGGACTGCAGCTCTTGGTCTGAACAAAGATCTCTGATGGATCCAGAGAAAGTGCATTTAACAGGGATAACCAGTATGTTCTGAAAACCAGAGGGATATTCTTCAAACACTGTGATTCTTGCATGACCCTTGGTTCCCTGCAAAACATGAATTTCACTTTTAGTCTTACAGCGCAGGAGGGTTCTGAGTATACCGAAATGACTTTTAAAAGAAAAAGTATCATGTTTCTTGTACTGGACCACAGACAAAACTCATATCCATATATTATCTCATTTAACAGACATAAAACCTATAGTATAGGTGCTATTAAACCCATTTTACAGGCACAGAAAGATCAAGTAACTGCCTAATCACAGAGTTAGGAGCTAGCCAAACTGGTATTGGATCCCAGGCAGCCTGGCCAGAGACTCTGCTCCTAAATACTTCACTATTCTGCCTAACCTGTCACAGTGCTGTCAGGCCACATATCTTTAAAAAAATGGTTTGCTATAATTATTTGTGCACGTGTTTCATCTCCCTCTGGGTCCTTGAGGGCAGCCATGCTTCTTATGCTTTATGTTTCTCATAGCGCCTGACACTGACCCTGGAAAAACAAACAGGCGATTGTTACATGAATACATAAAATTCAAACTTGCTGAATATATATACGTGTACAGACACACACACACACACACACAGTCTTTAAAACACAGATGGACATTCAGGATTGATCACATTAAATGCAAAATATATCTACATTCAATGCCTCAAACTCTTTTAATCACATATTAAATGCATTTCCACTAGAAATGAATTGATATTTTTCACTACCTATTATACTTCATGACATTAGAGTACATAATAAAATGTTCATTTTTTGTGTGTGTACAGCAGGTAAACTGGCTCTGAAATTTACTTTGAATGGTATTCCAGAACTATTGTGAGCAAAGAATATATGACTTTGAAAGAGTACGTCATAACTAATGTGGAAGAGTCTATTATGCACCACATGGCTTACCCTTCAGATCTGAAGAACTTATGGTCCCAGTTGCAGAGAGCTCTGCTGCTGACAGTCCTCAGCCTTTAGCTCTCTCCAGAAATTACCTCTAGCTGAAGAAAGCTGCTTCAAGCAAGGGTATGCCTGTTTCCCTAGAGGCATGCTACATCCAGTGACTGGTCAATTGGGAAAGATGAAGGAGTAACTTGGAACGACTTGAATGGCCATCTTGACTTCAGAACTCTCTGAGGGATGTCTGGGGTCTTTGTTGACACTGCATCCTAACGTGTCTTCTCATTCTGCCCTAGACTGCTTTCTTCCATTTTCTTCCATGGGTGGTGATCTTGAGATCATGCTAATCATGTTTCTCATGCTAATCGTCATGTCAGAGTCTGCGTCTTATAGAAATCAAACTAAGACATCTCTTATATCTAAATGGATGCTACTGGCTAAACTGACATAAGCTTTGTTTCTTTGTAGGCATACTCAATACATTTTCTCCTAGCTGCAACATTTGTGTTATTTAACCTAATGGAAGCAGTTAAGCCATGTCAAAGATTCAGGAAGCTAATCTAACCTTGCTGTGATTCCCAACATCAAAATGAGAAGATCTCTTTCTAAACCATTATCAGAGTCTCATGTTATAGTATCCATGATTATAATTATAGTTGCTAATATTGGGCACTGAAAATGTATCAGGCACTGTGCCAGGTACTTTGCATGTATTATTTCACTTAAACTTCAAAACAATCCTATAAGGTAGATACAATTATCACCTCATTTTACTGTGATCCTCATAGTAAATAACTTTCTCAAGTTCATACTGCTACTAAGTGACTCTTAAAACTGCTATATTGTCTCACCTAAATACACGAGGAAGAGCTATAAAGAATTCACTAATGCATTTAAATTGTTTTCTATTTTATTCACCATATAATAGCACCTGAATTCATTTAACAAAGTAGCATATAAGTACTATTTTATTCAGCCTGCAGAAATTATTTTGGAGTGCATATGCATTTACAAACCTCTTTCAAAAACTGCATGTCTCAGAGTCCTTATCTCCTGACTCAAAGGGGGGTGACCATTGCCCTAAAGAGCCTATAGACCCCTCCCATTCAGTGCTCCTAATGTTTAAGATTACCCTGGAAAATAACCTTAAATAGGAAAAAAAAAAAAGGGGGAAAATAGTTCAAGAGTGGCAAGTGTAATCAATTTTGAAAATTGACAGCCCAAAGGAGGAAGTAGGACATTTTGATATGGCTTGATGCAAACTCTAACACTTACCACCACTAATGTCCCTTGAAAGCCATCTTGGGGAAAGGTGGGAAATCTTGGTTTTCATTAATATGTTTCATTTGCAGAGACGTGGATTAAAGGGATGAGTAGGAATGCAGGAAACAGTCAAGATAAGCCCTTAAGATAAAAAGCCATGCCAGATGAAGAGTTAGTACGAGGAAGAAGATCCTGCCAGGGACACAAATTTCCAGAGCTTCATTCTGAATTGAATAAATGAACTGAAAATAGTGTATTCTACCATGAAGATGGGATGTATCACCAACCAGGTGAAATAAATCATGTTTTCTAGTTTGCTAGGTGCCGAAATGCGACTAGAAATGGATTGGCTTTTAATAAAAGGGGATTTATTTTGTTAGTTCTTCAGAGGAAAGGCAGCTAACTTTCCACTGAGGCTCTTTCTTACGTGGGAAGGCACAGGATAGTATCTGCTGGCCTTCTCTCCAGGCCCCTGGGTTCCAACAACTTTCCCCAGGGTGACTTCTTTGTGCATCTCCAAAGGCCTGGGCTGAGCTGCGAGGGCTGAGCTGCGAGTGCTGAGATGAGGAATGCCGAGCTGCTTAGGCTGTGCTACATTGCGCTCTCTCAATTAAGCACCAGCCAATTAAGTCAAACGTCATTCATTACAGCAGGCATGTCTCCTAGCCAGCTGCAGATGTAAATCGGCAACAGATGAGGTTCACGTACCATTGGCTCATGGCCACAGCAACAGAACTAGGTGCCTTCACCTGGCCAAGCTGACAACTGAATCTAACTACCACACCATGGTACAGTATATTTGACACCTCAGGAGAGCAAACTAGTCATTCTAGTTTGTTGTTAAAGCAAACCTCAATGTCAAGAGCTAATGAACCCTTCACTTTCTCTTGCCTCTACCTCCACTGTTAAGGCAACAAATAAACAAAAAGAATAAAACAAAAACAATCTTGTTACAATAGCTAATTGGGAAATCCGAAGGGAATGGAGATGAGAAGGAAGGAAGAATAGCCTTTGGAATGACTAGAAGCGAGTCAGGTATAATTTATCTATGCTATATTAGAGCAAATGGAATATCGTGAGAGAGTTGCCCATGATCAGCATGAGAAAAGGAAAACAAATGCAACTGCATTGATATAAACCTTCTATTGTAACAAAGCTTTGCCATACAAATGATGGATGAAGAACCCAGTCTGGAAGGAAGCATAAGTCAAGGAAAAGAAGAAAATCCCCCTTCAATGTACCAAGCTATAGAAAAACATAGTAAGAAACTTATATAATAAAGACAAGAGCTCAAAGATGAGATAATTAACTCACTTTCTTTCCCTAAGAACATGATAAAAGGGAAAGTACAGACTAATAAATAAATTATAAACACAAAGGAACAGACTAAACAGAGGTGAAAAAATAAGTTTGTGCTAGATGGAAGATTTAGTTAACCTCATTAAATGCAGAGGAAAAGGACCAAGAGAATAAAGCAATTAGAAGATACTATGTAGACAATACAAATAGGCAAAGAAATTTCAATATAAGAAAATTTGTGTCTCTTAAGCAAAGACCCCAACAAGTAGAACAAAAGTATATTTTAAATTACAATACAAAAAAAAATTACACTAAAATAAAGGAAGAACTGGATCTACAGAAAAAAAGGTCAAATATGTTTAGGGAAATACAAAGAAAATAATCAACATAAGGTATATTCTTATTAAACTATTGAACATCTAGAATAAAGATTTCTTCAGATATCCAGACAGGAAAAAAAAACCTAACTAAATATAAAAATAAAATCAGCTATCTACCCTTATCTTCTGGCCAATATAAAATGCCAGAAGATAATAAGTTCATAAAAATTTTGAGAGATGTGACCCAAGAGTAATTATCCAGCTAAGTCATCTTTCAAGTATAAAGGTATCTGACAGAAAGTTTTAACCATGAGAGAACACAGAAATAAAGAATTCAGGAATCCTTTGGGGATAAAAACAAATTTGAGCCTACAAGGTTTGGTTAAGGACAACTAAAAGATGAATAGGCATATTCTAACAAAGGTATTAATAAAGCATCATAGGAGAGCAATGTCTATAAAGTACAAAGAGAATTAAAATATACAATAAATAATAAAAGTATTTATGAAGCAAAAAGGGAAAGAAAATATCTAAAAATTTCATACCCAACCTGATTGTTCTTTGGAGAAAAGCAATTCACAAATATTCTTCAGACATTTTGAAAATCAGGAAATTAACATCTGTGAAACATTCTTGAAAAATGTTTGAACAACGGAATGTAGCAAACCAAGACCTGGATCAAAATAAAGATTTCAGAGATGGAAAAACATCGTAAAAGCACTAAAAGTGAGCAATGCATTCATTTAAGTATAAAATAATAATACTAATCTATGGGGAAGTTGTGGCTCTAGTACAGCATTTAAGAGCTCAGATTCTGGTGGCAGATTGAAATGAGTTTTAAAAGTTAAACAGGCTCCATTGCTTATTCGTTGTGGTTGGACAAGTTACTCAACTCTCAGTGCCTCAGTTTTCTTCTCTGTAAGATGGGATAATGATACTTATAGGATCCTAATGAGAATTAGATGAGATGATATATTATAAATAATGTGAACAAACCAGTGAAGATAGGGTTATAAACCAAGAATGATATGATCCAGTTCCATGGTTTCAAGGTTAAGAAAGAAATGGAAGGAAGAAAACCAAGAAGGAAGGCAGGCAGGAGGGAGGGAGGGAGGAAGGAAGGAAGGAAGGAAATAAATCTTAAGACAGTGCTTGGACTCTATAGATTTCAATGTTAACCATTAATCTTTTTATAGAAAATAATGTAAATATTGCTAATTTTGACAAAACAAATGTGATAATGTTTGTTATAACCAATACAAGGAGGTGAGGGGAACTAGAGGTGGGAGAAATGTAAAAATGCAGTTTCCTATTCTTCATAGCAGGCAGGCATTCAAATTTAAACTTGAAAATCTAGAGTTTGAAAAAAATGGCTGCCAGCTTTTATTTTTTCACAATATTTTTATTTGCCTTTAAGCAATTTATTAGGAATTAATGTATATCTTGGGGAGAAATAGTGAATGGATGTTCATTTGTTCCTTCATTCTCATTTTAGCTTATTTTCATTTATCATAATAAAAAATTTAATTTATTTAACTTAATTTGGAATGTATTCTGGGTTGTCATTTTATAAAAAAAAAACAATACCATTCATCTACCTATCCATCCATTCTATCCATCCTTCTTGCTTTGGTTTGACAAAGCTGTCAGAATGCAATATGCCAGAAATGGGTTGGCTTTTATAATGGTGATTTATTAGCTTAAAAACTTACAGTTCTAAGGTCTTGAAAATGTCCAAATTAAGGCATCAACAGGACCATAACTTCTCTGAAGAAAGGCTACTGGTATCCAGGACACCTCTGTCATATGGGAAGGCACATGGCTGCTCTCTACTTGTCCTCCACTCCAGGGTTTCATTGCTTTCAGTTTTGGTTCCAGTAGCTTCCTCTCTCAGCTTCTCTGGGTCCCTGGTTCTCCAGGGCTTTTCTCTACAAGCATCTCTCAAACTCATCTCTTTTAGCTTCTGTGTGTGTTTTATCCTCTTTTAAAGGACTCCAGCAAGAAAAGCAAGACCCTCCCTGAGTGAGGCAGGTCACATATCAATTGAAATAACCTAATCAAAAGGTCACCTACAATAGGTCTGCAGTCACAGGAATGGATTGAAAGAATATGTTACCAGATAAAGGCCGTGGATTCTCTTACCCAACTTGTTCAATAACCTATTCCTGAGACACAGGGGTTTCAAAGAGAGAAAGAGTTTATTACTATGCACATAGTTGGAGAGCAGATGGCCTAGTGGTCCAAAATCTGTCTCCTCAAAATGCAGTTATTCTGATTAGAGGAAAGAGGGGCAGGGTTTAAGATAGTGAGCACAGTGGCCTTAGAGGTGATCTAATTATTGACCATCCTCACATTGATTGCATGCTTAGTCACAGAACGTGTGTAAGAAAATGGCAGAACGAGGTATAGGTGATTTGTGGGTTAAAGTCTAGCTACTGTGCCTGTCAGCCAGGCCCATTTTGGTTAGATCCAGTCTTGGTTATCAAGAAAACTTTGTATTTAAGGTGAGTTAGTTCTGGGCTGACCCAAGACCCTTCACCAATAAACATTAGGGGCTGTCTTTAGGGATTACAAACTCTAAAGTTGAAAAACTGGATAACTGGGTACAAGTGAAGGTTGGTGACAAGGTTTTTATAGTCACAGGGACAGAAGATAAGAACTTTAAATCTTTATCAGAGATCAAGGCAGCTGGATTACAATTTACAGATTTCAGGAATTTCCCTCTGTCTTCTCCAATGTACCAGAAAGCAAAGAGAATATCTATAGAATGATTCAATAATCAAAATCATCCCTTATATCCTGATTTCTTGGTTACAAACATGGTCCTTTCTGGGGTACATAACATCTTCATACAACCTCAGATTCTGTTGGAGCACATCAGACATTGGTACAGCGATGGAGGGACCATACCTTAGGCACCTCATCCATAGTCTATCACTTCTCTTTTCCATTTATACATTTGGCTTTTTCTTAGCTTTGGGCCTCTTCCTACAAATTTGATTAAGAAAATATTCTTTGATTACAAAAGTTGAATAACATTCAATTATGTCTGTATTCATTTGAGTTATTCCCAGACAATTTTGCAATTTAAGATGGCAACATGGCATGTAGCCCAATACAGTAAGATGGTTACTTACCAGTTGTGTGACTCGGGGCAGTTGACTTAACCTTTTGAACCTTATTTTTCCTCACCTAAAATGGGAGAAATGATAATAAAATAATAAATAATGTTAATAAAATTCCATTCTAAGTATCATAAAAGGCAATCTCAGAACAAATTTGAGCACTTTTAATTTGAAGAGCACTATAGAGGGAAATTATATTTTAATTTAGGCACTTCATTTTTTTCTATTTTTAGTTGGAGTCGTTATGTTGCTATGCAAAAAATATTTAAGTGCTCTAATCTACATATTTGGTTATTTTATAGTTATTTCAGTCTACAATACATTTGATTTAATCATAATCAGGCTATTCCTATTTTTGACCAAAAAAAAAAAAACAAATTAAAATAGCTTTGATTCTTAAAACTGGATACTCACTTTGTCTACAGATAGTTTTTCTTCAAACTGATTGATTTCCATAATTTTCTTTTACTTTTGGGTATCATTTCAAAACCATACTACAACTTTTTCAAATTTCTTCCTTTATTTATGTGGACAATAGAGCTATGCTTTAGAGTTAATTTATCTCCAGCATTTATATGCAACATCGGAAATGCAAAAAGTTGGAGCCAGCTATAAATATCTTATTTATTCCTACATATGCCATAAATTACCCCACCCATCACAAAGTTAGTAGTTAATATACACTTTAGAATTAAACACACTCTGAGTTAGAAATCTGATTAGGCTCTTTTTTCTTTTGTTTGACCTTGGAGCCATTACCTACTTAACTGATATTAATCTCAGTTTTTTTAAAATCTCTAAAATGGGGGATAATAATACCCTCTACTTGGCTAATGTCATTAGAGGTGTCTAGTCCAACTAACAAAAGCTATACAGTTTCCTCTGTAATTACATGATGTAGCTGCTCTGAGAAAAAGGGTACTGTGTCTTCCCCATCAATTAAGACCATCAGTCACACTTGATTAATTCAGCCCATTTCAATGTGCTCAAAAGCAGGAAACACTTGCAAAGGGAGCACCTACGTAACTAGATGTGCTGCCATCGGGTAATAGTAAAATAAATCAGTCAGTATGCTGTCAATACCTGAAGGTATTGTTATCCAATCAAACATCTATTATTACCAAATGGGATTTGACTCTGAAAGCTTGATAATATTGTTTCTTTTTTTTTTTTCAAAGGCAAAAATGCTTCTAAACCTAAAATTGGATTTGAATTCTTTGTGGTTGGAAAAATGGCCAAGCTGATTATGGTTGATTTTATTCATTATGTTATATTATAGTCTATTCCAAATATTATGCAGAGAGCAAATCGTTGTTTTATTAAAATAGCATGAAAGGAAAAAAAGAGAGAGAAAATGTTATCCCTTTGAGTTTTACTACCCTTTTATCTAGATAGCTACTCTCTTCAAAGCAGAGCCTAATTTTACATACAACGACAGACCCCTTGTTTATAAGATGGGGAAAAGAGCTGGGGCTGAAACAGTAACCACAAAATAGCCCTGAGAGGCAGAGGTGCAAGCATCAGCTTAGGACAGGCAATGTCATCCATGAAGCAAAATACTACAGCCAAGTAGTATTTATAAAGGTTGTCTTTATCATAAACTAAATCAAATATTCTGCCCTTGTCATACCTTCTTACTTGTAGGCAATTTTGTATTGAATCTATTACAAATTTTTTTATTGTTGTTCATTAATCAAGTGTATATTCATTCTCCATCCATCTGCCTTGCTTACCAAGAGCCTCATTAACCACTGCACAGCTCAAAACATGCCCCCTCCCAAAAACAAATCCTTGCATCCTAAAATTCTCAAAAGGGCATGTAGAAGAAGCACCTGATGGAAATGCTTGCTTTATGTGAAGAAATTTTCATTTGGCAAGTGGTTACTGCTCAGATGACTCACTTCAACCCTCCATTCCCCTCTCCCCCCATTGAAATCTTAACTGACCTACCTAATGCCCTTCCTTGTACCAATAAAATAACCCAAAATAAGCCCTCCAAAAAAAGGTCTGATAATATCAAGCAATCAATTGCACCTAGATACCAAAAGGTGGAGTTCTTATTAGTGTACCCCATATTTCTGCCTTTTCTTTCCTGCTTCCTCCTCCCTTTTCTTCTTTTCTGCTTCTCAGGGATGACACTCCCTCACAAAGTAGAAGCCCATAAACTTTTGCATCACCCTTTGTTTCCTAGGGAACCCAGGCTGAGACACAGGCAACACTGAGGAACACACAGAGTTAGAAGTCAAGAACTATGGGTTCAAGTCCAAGTTCTACCTTGAACTAGCTGTGGGACCTTTAACAAATCATTCAGCCAATCAAGACCTAAGTTCATTTATTTATTCCTAAAAATTTACCAAACAGGTGCTCTAAGCCAGGCATGGTATTAGATTCTAGGACATAAATTTGAAAAGAACATAGGTCTTGCCCTCAAGGACCTAACGTTAAGGAATGACAGAGATGCAAATGAATAATAATGCCCTCATCTGTAAGGTAAAGGATGTTCTCTATAGCTCAACAGGTCCAGTGATTTCAAAATCCAGACCTGGACATTTCATAGATGTCTCAAAATAATTTTTACCCTCAAAGATCTGATATTTCTATCCTGAGCTGAAAAGTGCCTTCTCATTATATAGACCAATTGCATCCTGTGTAGCAGTTGTCCCCTGAAATACTTCCCTTATAGCGTTTAAAAATGAGGAAATTCTATGTTTTTGTTAAAAAAAATAACTACAACAGATAATCTATCCTAATGAAATAATGAGGTATGTGTGCGAATATGCATGGACATGGATGCTTATAAAAAAAAAAGAAAGAAATTGGAAATGGCATAAATTTCACCCTGGCTAAAAAAAAAAATTATGGAACATCCTTATATTAATTAGAATACTAATTAATCTTTAAAATCAGTATAGATGTTTATTTATGCCATAGAAAGAATGTTGGAGAGATTTTTAAATGGAGAAAAATTCATATTTAAAATCAATAGGTAAAGTATAATCCTATTCCTGTAAAAAATTACATGCATGTAATGTTAGCAACAGTTATCTTTGGATGGTGATTTACCTCTATATACTAATTTTTCTACAATGAAGATATAATTTTGAACATTAAGGCATGATAAAACTTAAAGAAATAAATAGATGTAATTTAACAAAATAGCCACTCAGGAACTACCACAATGAACCTATCAAATAGTATTTTTTACCACATCTTTTCTTCTGTTAATCTACTTTAAAATGCTAGTTATATTAAATATTTTCTCCATGTTAAAAAAAACATTTTAATAAAAAGAAGAGAAATTCCCTTCTGTATCATTTCACATTAGATATCCATTTTTATAAAGGATGCTTACAGCTTAATAATTTTGATGTCCCTTGGAGATCATTAAATTGAGAATCAACCTGAATAGTAAAGTAACTTTTGGTGAATTATAAGCTGCATGAGAATAAGAAAGCAAATCATACAGCATTGAGAACACATTTTGAAATCAGAGTACTGGCTTCAAATCTTAGCTCCTCATCTACCACCTGTGTGAATTTGCAACTCAGTTTTTCACATGAAAAAAATGAGATCCGGTTAAAAGCTGAAATGAAATACTGTCTGAGAAGGGTCTAATACAGGGCCTGTGGCAGAAAGGGTCTATAAATAAATGTTATTTCCTTTCTGTTTCAGTTTGCCAGAGCTCCTATGACAAATAGTGCATGAGTTGGATTAAACAACAAACATTTATTGTTTTATGATTCTGAAGGCTAGAAGTCCAAAATCAAGATGTGGGTGAGGCCATACTTTGCTCCAGGGTCAGCAGTAGTCCAATGATGGCAGATCCTCACTTACATGGTGAGCTCCCATTCCTCTCTGGCTTCTTTTGACTTCTGGTGTATTCTGTGAGTGAGTCTGAATTTCTTCTCTGTAATGCCTTTGGTAATATGGATTGAGCCCAACCCAATTCAGTTTGGGCACACCTAAATAGGATATTTGAAGATCCTATTCACTAATGAGTCCACACCTTAAGTCACCTTAACGTATTCAAAGAAATTAGCTACAAATGGGTTTATATCCACAGGAGCATAGATTTAATAAATGGACATCTTTGGGAGGTACATGATTTAATCCCCAACACTTTCCCTTCTTCCATCACCACAAAGTCTATAAAGAAATAGCTGGAAATTAAAGGAGTACAGATTATACATTTGAATTTGCCTTACTTCCTTAGCTCCCTGAATCTTTCCTTAACATTTTAAAATATGGCAGAAATAAAAAGAGACATAAAAGGGATTTGAAATATCAGTGGACAGTTGAAAAGTCATTATACACACAAATATTGCAATTACTCCAATTCTCTTCTGCGTGGTCCCAATTTACAAGCAAATGTTTTACTTTTTTACAAATTGGAAAAGATTAGTCATATATTTTTCATTTTAGGAAGGGAAAATGTTATCTTTTAGGAGAGCAATTTTACTGTGATGTCCTTTTTTGCGTCAGGAAATTAATTTTTAGAATTTTTCATATTGCTGTTAATGTATGCAGTTAAATGATTCTCAATCCACTGTGATGCGTGAAATTCTACCAAAATGAATCTCTTAGCTGTAAAAATTAAATCTCTTGCCTGTCATGTTCATATATTTAAATTAGGTGGAACATTAAAAAAATAAAAAGAAAAAACGGTAGATTTTCCAATAAAAGTTCAAAATGCCCCAGAGAAATGAATTTGTTCTCATCATAATTCGTATGCAAATTGACCATTTATCCACAGGAAAATAAGCAATTTGGGTGAATACTGGAAGAGAGATTGATATGGATACAGATATAGACATAGATATATCCTAAATTTTTTTATCTTAGGGACTTAGAGAGGTAACAGCAATCACAGGAGCAAAACAAAGGTTTCAGCTGTCTTGAGTTGATCTACCTTTTTCCTTTCTAGAAACATGAGACAGCTAATGAAAGAGAAATATGGTCCATTGCCTCTCTCTGAAGCCCATAGGAGATAGTATCTGGGCTAATAAATCGTAAACCCACACTGATTGGTGCCTGGTTGCCCGTCGTATAACTCATTAACATCCCAGGATCCTTGAAGAGAGACATCTGAAGGGAATTGTCTCATTAGGACAAGAGAAACAGAATTGGTAATGGTATTGGGTCCTGGTCCCTGGGGTTACAGGGTGTATTTTTTCTTCACATATAGGAGAATCATCCATTTTTAATGTGAATTTCATATTTCCTGATTTTTCCTGTATAAGGACTACTTTGGAATGACCAATCTTTGATCCTAATCTCCGAACTTAGAAATTCAGCAAATTCAATTGTTCAGACTTCTGTCGGATCATGAGATAATTAAACGAAAGCTGCACAAGTATGAAACTGGTCTCACTTCTCCAGCACGCCAACATTTTTATGTTTTCTGACCTGAAGAAAAAGCAAAAGCAAGTAAGATAGGGTAGAAAAGGGAGTGATGGCACTGGCTCCCAGGCACAATTGTCTATCACAAAAGCATGCTGTGGTCGAAGGCCAAGGAGTAGAGTGAGCAAGAATATTGGTCATAGTATTGATGAAACCACGATGTATGATCATGTCTAGAGAGAGCCATGGCCAAGCCACTTCAGCTCCAGACAAACATAGAAAAGAAATGTGCTTTCACAGGGCGGGCCACGGTGGCTCAGCAGGCAAGAATGCTTGCCTGCAATGCCAGAGGACCCGGGTTTGATTCCTGGTGCCTGCCCATGTTAAAAAAAAAAAAAAAAAAAAAGTGGTTTCACAGAAGGTGGGATGGGGATTCATCTCTGATAATGCAGCAGGTTAAGAAATAGTAGCTGTACAAGACTAAGCTGGCCCATTCAGAAATCTATGTGAAAACATGGCAAGGGAAGGCAGGAATGGAGACCAGAGATTCCCACTAGCAGGATGAAAATAAAGGAAATACCATCCCTTGGTCTGCTGAAATAGTGAGCAGAACATCCCTCCTACAGCTGAAGTAGGGGCAGGGCACCCCTGAGTCAGGTGAAGCAGAGGGCAGGCAGCTTTGGCTAGCTGAAGAGTAGGTAGAATTTCACTCCAGGTTCCAGTGTCCTGAGGAAATGGAAGAATACTCCACAAGGGACACCAGTCACAGAAGGTAGGACAGTGAACAACTGTCTTCTCCTAAAAGTCCAGCTATAGGCTTGCTTATTGTCTCCAGAACTCATTCACGGCACACCTTACCTTTCTCCCATTTCTTTAGAGAAGATGTCCCCTACTCTCCTCCCTCCCCCAACTTTCCTTCTCTCTGTCTCTGTCTCTCTTGCTCAGTGTGTTAAACGTCCTGCTTCAACCCTTTGTCTTCTGATTCTTACCCGTGGAGTTCCGTGTTGACAATGCAGCCTCCACCTGGCACGCATGTCAAATGTAGTGCTCACCTTCAAGCAAAATGGGTCAGAGACCCCCAAGCATCCAGCCACCCAGGTTCAGGCCCTCAGATTGATCAACTGAGCATAACTGCCCCCTCTAAAATCCCCCATAACTATATAGCTTTTACAATGTGACTGTGTGATTGTGAAAATCATGTGTCTGTAGCTCCTTTTATCCATTGTATGGACAGATGAGTGAAAAAATAAGGATAAAAAATAAATGAATAATAGGGGGGATAAAAGAGTGAAAAATTAGGTAGATTGAAATACTGGTGGTCAATGGGGGGGGTAAGGGGTATAGGATGTATACGTTTTTTATTTTTTCTTTTTATTTCTTTTTCTGGAGTAATACAAATATTCTAAAAATGATCATGGTGACGAATACACAACTATGTGATGACATTGTGAGCCACTGATTGTATATTATGGATAAACTGTACATGTGTGATGGTTTCTCTCTAAATATATCTTAAAAAATAATAATAGGTTGGTATATGGGAATCCTATATTTTATGCATGATTTTTCTAAAAGCAACAACTTCTCTAAAAAAATTTTTAATGAGTTTCATTAGTTATATTCAGAATGCTTTTATCAACACAGGGAGATTCCATATCCTTCATTATAGTCCATTCTCTCTACTCCCAGCCCAGGCAAAAACTAATCTGCTTTTTTTCATAATAAATTAGTTCACATTCACTATGGATCAGTTTGCAATCACACCATACGCACTCTTTAGTCTCAAGCTTCTTTCATTCAACCAGATTTTGAGATTCACCCATGTTGTTGCAATGCATCCATAGTTTGTTCCTTTCTATTGCTGAGTGGCATTCTGTTGCACGGATAAACCAACACGTGTTTAGCTGTTCAACTGCTGATGGATATTTGGGTTGTTTCCAGTTTGAGTCTACTGTGGATGAAGGTGTTATGAAGGAGATTGCCATTTTTGAAAGGTGGTCTGAGAAGGCCTCACTGAGAAAGTGATGCATGTATTTCACCAAATTTGGATAATTTTCAGTTACTAGTTCTTCAAATATTTTTTCTGTCCATACTCTCTCTTCTCTCATTTTGGGACTCCACTTATAGATATGTTACATATTTTAAAAATAATTTGGGTGGCCACGGTGGTTCAGCAGGCAGAGTTCTAGCCTGCCATGCCGGAGACCTGGGTTCAATTCCTGGTGCCTACCCATGCAAAAACTAAAAAAAAATTCTCTCTCTGTTCTTCAGATTGGATAATTTCTATTAATCTGTCTTCAAGTTCATCGAGACTTATCTCCATTCTGCTGTTCGAAGTACATCCAGTCACTTTTTTTCCTAATAATTTTTATTAAATCCAAAGATGTGTCTATAAGAATATTCACTGCAGGTGCAAACATGGAAACAACTTATATTATCAAACTTAGAGAATTGGATAAATAAATTATGATGCACCTGTAAAATAAAATACTTTGCACACATTACAAAGCCATGCTATGATAGAACCTTGGCATTGGAAAATGTTATTAACATATCAGGGGTTTTTTGTTTTTGTTTTTGTTATAGAACAGATTTGGAAGTTTGATATGAGTTACAGTGGCACGATTTTTCATTTTTCCTTCTAGCTGTTCCAAGACACCGGAGACCAACAGAAATATCAATATAATGATTCAGCAGTCATACTCATTTGTTAAATCCTAGTTTCTCTGTTACACTCCTCTTCAAGTAACATATATACATAAAAGCAATAAATTTCAAAATACATTGCAACAACTAGTTGTAGAACAGATTGCAGAGTTTGCTATGAGTTACAATTCCACAATTTTAGGTTTTTACTTCTAGCTGCTGTAAGGTACTGGAGGCTAAAAGAAATGTCAGTATAATGATTCCACACTCATATTCATTTGTTAAACCCAACCTTCTCTGTATAACTTCACCATCACCGTTGATCTTTCTCCCACTCTTTAGGGGTATCTAAGCTATACCCATTTTAATTTTTCCTAATGAAAGGGGCTGTTGATCATATGGGATGGGGGATGGAACTAGTTGATATTCTAGAAGGGCTGGCCCCTCTGCATTTCAGGACTTCTCTGGTCCAGGGACCCATCTGGAGGTTGTAGGTTTTGGAAGTTACCCTAGTACATGGAAACTTTGTAGAATCTAATGGTACCCTAAGTATTCTTTAGGATTGGCAGGAATGGTTTCGGTTGGGGTTTGGAAAGTTATAATAGGTAGTGATGTCTAACTGAAGCATGTGTAAGAGTGATCTCCAGTGTAGCCTCTCGACTCTATTTGAACTCTCCCAGCCACTGATACTTTATTTGTTAAACTTCTTTTACCTCTTTTGGTCAGGATGGCACTGATGATCCTACAGTGCCAGGGCCAGGCTTATCCCTGAGAGTCATCTCCCATGCTACCAGGGAGACTTTCCTCCCTGGATGTCATGTCCCACATAGTGGGGAGGGCAATGGTTTCACTAGCATAGTTGGGCTTAGAGAGAGAAAGGCCACATCTGAGGAACAAAAGTGGTCCTCCAGGGTGACTCTTAGGCATATCATATTGTTAAATTTCTTACATCAGGAATATTAGGATATAATTTCAGATGCTACAATAAAGTTCAAATGATAGTGGCTTAAACAGAGAGAAGTTAATGGAGTTTAGGACTGATATGGCGTTTCCCAGTGCCAGGAAACTAGCTCCTTCCTTTTTTTTTTTTTTTAATCTTTTTATTGAGACATCCAGTCACTTTTAAAATTTCAGATACTATATTTTTCAGTTCTAAAAAATACATTTCTTTCCTTTTTATAATTTCTATTCTCTGCTTGTATTTTCTGTCTTTTCATTTATCATGCACATATTTTCCTTTCCAACCTGGAGCATATTAATAATAGGTCATTAAAAACCCTTATTAACCAACTCTAACATCTGGGCTGTTCTTGGTGCCAATTTCCATTTATTTTCTTTTATTTCCAGAATAAGTTGCATTTTTTTGTTTCTTCATATGTCAAGTAATTTTCAATTGTGACTTGGACACTATGAAGGTATAGCAATTCTGTAGTGTTCCTGCAAAGAGAATTGATTTGTTTTTAAGCAGGCAGTGAATTTGGGACGTGTGCAAACTGTAAATGCTGTCCCCTCTGCAGCTCAAGTCTCAGTTCAGTTCTTTTAGAATTAACTGGGCTCTTTGGCGTCTTTCCCAAGTTTGCACATATCAGGGTCCTGTTAGAAATTTAGACAGAATGTATTCACATATTTTGTAGTTCTCCTCTGCTTCTTTGGCTCTGCGCTGCAACCCCCCTCTCCCCCCACCTTCTTCCTGGGATTGCCCTCCTTCCTTTCCAATGACTGTGGTTGCTTCAAACTTTGTCCCTTAGATCTTTTTTTTTTTTCTGGGTGCTGTATGGCAGGGTCACATTTCATTCTTTTTCCATGTGAGTATCCCCTTATCGCAGCACCATTTGTTGAATTTTTTGTTTGTTTGGTTTTCCATTTGTTTGTCTGCTTGTTTGTTTGGGAAGTGCACAGATCAGGAATCGAACCTTGGTTTCCCGCATGGCAGGCGAGAATTCTACCACTGAACTACCCTTGCACCCCTGTCCCTAGTTCTTTAAACCAGCAAGACTGTGTGTGGATTCTCTATCAGAATTTTATTTATTCACGTGGAGAAGACTGGAGACTGCATACAGTTTAAAACCTCTAAAAAATGGAAATTCATTCTGTGATTTTCACCTTTCAAGTATTGATTCCTTCTAGTATCTGATCACTTTCTAGTACCTTCCAGCAATTGCTTTTGAATATAATTTTTCAAGGTTTCATTTATTACCCACAGGAGGAGTGGTCTGAAAGGAGCTGCTTGGTCATGAGTTATCATCCACCAGCAGCAAGAAGAGCCATGAGGACGGAATAATCACTCACAGTGTAGACTCTGGTCACACCATTTGCGTTCATTTCCTGGCCCTGCCTCTGATTCTGTTACCCTGGGAAGGTTGTTTAACAGCACCCAGCCTCAATTTTTTCATCTGTAAAATGGAAATAATAACAACAGTACCTATCTCATACAGAATTCTAAAACTCGAGATAGTGTTTAGGGTAGGGCTTATAAAGGATTAAATGAGATAATGCATGAGCAGCAATTTTGGTGAGACTCTGATACACACTAAGAACTAGCTATTTCCTTCTAATATCATTATTATTCATATCATGCTTGTCAAAGCAGTACGTGAAAAATTCCCTCATGGCATAGACATGGAATTAGACTGAAAACTTATCTGTAGAGAATTCATTGAACCACAAGAAACTATGGGAAGAAATGACTGGATAGGAATAAGTTTATAAAAATTCCACTTAATTTTGCATTGTTACTGTTTTATAAATTGTTCTCTAGCTTCTTCAGAAAAGGAAGCTTATTTTCCAATTCTCATGTGTCATTTAGAGAAATAAGGAGCTCTGGCTTCAAAGATGTCACTCTATTTCATGATATGATGCAATTTGCTGAACTAAAGCAATTTTGGGTGAGTCACTATAAAAACAACGCATCATCCAGGCAATTTTATCTTTTCAAGAAAGAGCCATCAGGGCATATCCTTTCTCTCTGAACTCCTCAAGTTGTGGCTGAGCATAAAAGCAACTTTTTTAGAAACCTGTCTGCTGCTCTTGGTACCAACTATTCTCCCTCCACTGCAGACAGAATACTCAGACCATGGACTCTGTTATTAGGCAGACAGTGGGTTTAGATCCCAGCACAGTCACTTGTTAATTGTGTGACCTTCCATAACCTACTTAACCTCTGTGTGGCAGGGACAGCTGCTGTACATCAATCTACGCCCCTTCCTACCATTGTGTAGGACTGTTGTGAAGAAGCTGTTGTGTAGCCAGACTGCATGTCCAAGCCTTGACTAAATTGAGAAGGGGCCAGGAGAATAAGCCTGATCGAGGGGATGGGAGCAGGAGTGATCAATACCACTCCCTATCCTGGCCCATAAACTCATGCACGTAATCCTCCACATTCTCTCTTCCCCCATCAGCTGACTGGATATTGATGCCCAGCACCAATCTGGTGTCCTTGTGTTGAAGATGATGCAAACTCTCTCCTCCCAGGTCCCTGAATAACTGTGTGGATCCCAGTCCCCTTTTAAACCTGACATTGGGACTTTGTGTAAGTGATGAGTAAATTCCTATTGGACGATGTCACTGCGATGTCAGGGTTTATCTGTTACAGCCTTTAGGGGTACTTTAACTAACAGACACTTTAAATCTCTGCTTCCTCATCAGCAAAATGGGGATAATAATAGTAGCTACTTGGATCTGTTGTAATAATTAAATAAGATAAACCATATGGACTGGGTTGAATATTATCCCTTGAAGGTTATGTCCATATCTGTGAATTCCGATCTGTGAATGTGACCTCATTTGGAAATAGGGTGTTTGCAGATGTTATCGACTTAAGATGAGCTTGTGCTGGGTTAGGGTGGGCCTACTTACTAAGAGAGACATTTTTCTTTTTAATGATTCTGAAATTTATGAATGCAACTCCTTTACTGCCAGCCACTTCTAGAGTCAGCTGTTCTTAAATCGATAGTGTAGCTCACTGTCAATGAGGTCTTAGTATTTAAGAAATATGGTGCTATTATTGTCACTATGAGTATTATTAATCATCCCCAAATTTACAGGATCATCATATAAATCCTCTCATTTCTCTTTCTCCAATATAGCCTTCTGCTAACAATCCCTGCCTTTTGTACATCAATTTTAACACAGGTTAAATTGTTAAGAGGAACTTCTTGTTTGTGCACAAGGAAGTAGTAAGATATACAAGTTGGCTGCTAGCAATTGTCTCGGACAAGCATACAACCCTTAGCAGGCCTTTTGAGTTATTTAAAAGACAATGTCACGTAAGAGATGCTACCTGAGATGCTGTTCTTCATTACTTATTAAATGCCAGCACCTTCTTTAGTGAAGGGCCTGCCTTAGAATAGAAGAGGAGGCTGGACAAACCTGCCAGTCCCTACCTGCTCCTGTCCCTGTCCTGAGTACTGAAGTCCTACCACCTGCAGCCGCTGCCTCACCATCGTTGAACTGATGAGAACCAGACCTGGTATTATCATAGGAATTTCTTTACTGTCCATGATGTGGGTGAAATGTAAGGCTAGAACTGATCTATTGTCCTGAGCTGGGTTTACAAGGAGTCACAGTCTGAATATCAGGCTGTCTTCCAAGCTGGCCTCTTTCCTGAGCACGTACGCAAGTACCCAAGTGGAACAGCCAAATGTACAATCACCTCTGCTATTATCTCACTTCTTTTCCTGGTTTGTACCATGCTTTTCACTAAGAATGGTATACCGCTCTGAATCATAATGATCAAAATAATCATTGTTATTGTCTTCACCATATTAATAATAATAGCTACCCTATTGAACATCGGGACCGCTCTGATTACTTTACAATTGTTACCTTATCTTTTAATTTTCATTACAAGTCTTCAATACAGGCATTATTACGCCACTTTAGTGATGTGGAAATAGAGACCTAAAGTAGTTTAGTAGTTTGATAATAAAGCATGGAACTAGACTTCAAATGCTGTTAAAAAAAAAAAGTGTGTGTTTTGTCTTTCAGCTGGTCACCTCCTAGCAGATTGTTTTCCAAGCTATTTCTTATCTACAAGAGTAAACGCTGTCCCATTATACAGCCACTTGACTGGACCTTTGTATGACCCCAAAAAGGCTGCTTTGCCTCCTTGTACTGAAACTGCTCAAGGACTCTACCTCCTTTGGTTGAAAGGGATGTTGGCCAAACCCTAGGGATGACATTATCACTGGGCTGTCTTCCAGGCTGGTCTCCTTTCTTAATGACTCCCCAAGTACCCAAGTAGAACAGCTGGGTTTATGCAGAATCACCTCCACTACTATTCTACTTTGGATGTGGAGATTTGGACAGCTGACCCCTTCTGGATGAAGGGGTAGACAGCCTAACCATGTTGGTTCTCTAAGCCCTGCCTCAAGAGCCCCCAATTCATTCCCCACTCTGTTGACCTTCAAGTGCATAACTTTGTCTCCCAAATACTCTCACAAATTTGTATATAATCTAATGAACAACATCAATATCTGGGGTCATCACTCCCCATAACAAACAATGAATCAAATCATTCTAATAAAATGTCATTGGGAGTTTATGTAAGGGCTTCTCTTACAGATTGCTAACTCTTATAGAGATAGTATATGGATTTTTGAACTCTAAAGATAAGAGCCACAATTATGATCATTTCAAAATGGAGTTAAGTAAAGGATTTAGTAATTGATGATAAAATCACCAAGTGGCCCCAGTTCTTCTTCAGTGAACTGACAAATCTAATTCCAGCTTGAACAATTTCTCTAAATCCTGTAAAACAAATTATAAGGCACTGGGTGCCACATTATATTTATCTAGTACATGGGGTTGTTTTAAGGACATATCCTTGGCTCAACTGAGAGTGTTGGGCTTTGCAGAAATGAACACAATGACAATCCAAAGTGACTATAAGAGAGGCAATATAGCAGAGTGGGAAATGCACATGCTCTACAACCAGGCCCGTCTTACTTCTACATAACCTTGGGTAGATTACTTATCATTGCTGTGCTTTGGTTTCCTGGCCTGTAAGGAGGGGTCATAATTGCACCTACCACAAAATATTATGAGGAATAAATGAGAAGAAATAGCTTATTATTGAAACTAACCCACAGTAAGTATGCTATAGCTGTTAGCTATTATGATCAGTCCATTTCCCGACAGTCTCCCCATTCCCCACACTATCTCTTCCTGCCTTGTCTTGAACCTCACATTATTTTTCCTACTTTTTTTTAACCTGCTCTTCTGACCATTTATAACCCACTAGATTACCCATTTGAATTCTCAGGCTTCACCTCCCAGTTTACTGCTTGTGTTTTCTCTTTGCTTATTAACATGTTAAAAGCTCCTCTTTTGCATGGCCTCAGGATCCTCTCCCCATACCCCTTCCAGACTGATGGGCCTAACGGTACACAGACATGTACACCCCGGGTCCACAGACAGCCTGTGGTTTGTTCCAACCCTTTCATATTCCTCACCCACTCCCAAGGATCTACTTCATATTCTTGCCCATTGGGTTTTTTGCATGTCAGGCCTTTTATATTTTAATATATATTTCTTGCTTACTACAGATGCTCTAATCAGATTCTCAAACATTTTTTTCACATGCCCCTTTCTCTATCCCACTATCCCAGAAACTAGTGTTTAAGAGCTTTCCACCATCAGAACAGCAATGGATTGTTACAGAAATTGGAGAGCCATTTATCTTTTACTCTAACAGCTTTTCAATAAATTATTAGAGGACTTCTCTCTAGAAAACTTACTTTTACTTTTGCCAACCCTTAGGATGACTCTCTTCAGCTTCCTCTTATTTCACTCCTTTGTCATTTTCTCATATATTTCTGGCCCACGTTTAGCCCCATCATTGGCATCTCACACTTGCCCCTTATAGCTCACTTAATCCCCCAAAAGAACACAGTTCCCTATTTAAGTTTTTGAAGTGAGTATAAGACTTAGAACTTCTTAGGCAAGAAGTAAAGAAATGTATTGTCACACAATGTCATTGTGTCTCTCCCTAACAACATAACTGTGCTATTGACTTGCAAAAGAAAGTCTATGCTCATTCTCAAGCAGTAAATTGTCTCTGAACAATTTATATCTTTCCTATATAAAAGATACTTTGTGTAATTAGAAGAAGGAATGAGAATGAATAGAAATTTAAAATGCATTCCTTTATTCTACATAGCTTATTTTGTTCAGAGTATAATTAAGGGAAGGACTTGGCACTTATCTTTGAAAGAGGGTATGGAACTCTTCAATGAATTCTGAATATTCATCCATCAAGGTTTCTGTGGCCAAATGAACAGCCTAATTTAAATTTTGTTCATGTACATTGAATGCAGCCTAAAAAGACCTGATTCATATTTATTACAGTTTGTACCTAATTTATATTGCCCTCTTCATTTTATGATACAAATCAAAGACTTCCTCATGCCACCTTCAAAAGAAGGAATCCAAGGATTTAAAGAGAAAAAGGTTGTATTTTAAATCACATTTAATGTTTTAAAATGTGAAGTGTTGGATACAACTGATTTAAAAAAAATTTTTAATCCTTTTAGGATTAAATAAGAAGATATGTTGTTTCATTTGGCATAGTTTCTGGAATGGAGTACATGCTCAATAAATGATCGTTCTGGATCTGAAGTTCTCCCAAACTGATCCAATAGTAGAGGGACAAGTTACCTTCTAGTTCTCAATTTCTCTACCACCATTCACTAAGCAGGGCTCTCAGGCCCATCCCATTTAATGGAATGAGAGTCTCAAAAATGATCTGGAAGCAGGGATACTGCAATCTGGTTTAATGCCAGAGAGAGATGGCTGAATCAGGAGCCATAAATGAGAACCCAAGCCAGGAGCTGCTTGTCCACCTAGAAGAAACAGGTACTTTAGAGAGTCAGGAAGCCAAATGAGGCAATAGGGCATAACTCTGTGGCCATATAACATTTTTTCCACTTCTGAGATCCTGTGATTCCTTGATGCTTAACACACAAAGGAAGTGAAAAACCCTAATCTTTTCATAGTGAATTTTAATTTTCCATATCTCTAGCCTAGCAGATCCTTCATTCATCCACAAAGCAAAGCCATAGGTGAACTTCCTGAAATCTTTTCTCTAATCTATCTTATCCTGAGAATTTCACAGCCTATTACCCACTCCTAGGAAGGAGGAAGGGGAGCTGAAATTGATGAATTTATAAAGCAGACACCTGAAATCTGCCCAGACGATGTCATCAAAAAGCTCTGTCATTCACTGTTAAATTTTGCAGGTGAAACAAATCTCCTTGCCCTAAATCCAATGCTCTACAAATATTACCTTGTATGTAGTGGAGGCTCATTAAACATTGATGACTGATTTCTATCTGTTCTTTATTAAAGGTATAGTAGAATTTATTTAAATTGTGTGGTGGATTGCAGTAGACCACAATTTACTTTCATCTCTATATTTGCGTCCCTTTACAATGCTATCCCTCCCTTTAAAAAAGTATCTATCTGTTTCTCCATTCCTTAAATCTCGGCTTGGCTATTTAATTTGCTTTAGCTAAAGAGACATTAGCAAATGTAATGGAGAGGCAAAAAAGTGCTTGCACATTGTGACATCCTTCACAGAGAACACCTGTGAAGAAGCCCAAGTTAGTTTCCTGGATGATGAAAAATCAAGTGAAGCAGGGACAAGCTGCTCCACCTGAGGCCCACTAGCCCAACCAGCCTATCAATTGTCAGACCCTTGAGTGAAGCCATCTCAAGCCATCTAGCCTTAGCTGACCTACCAGCTGAGTGAAGCAGAACTGCTTTGTTAATACACAGAATTGTGAGCAATAAAATAACATGGCTATTATTTTAAGCCATTACATGTTGGGATGACTTGTACACAACCACAAATAGCAGATACAGCTTGTTGATAGCCAATTCTACCATTGTCTACTAGTGTTACAAGATCTTAAATGAAATATCCATTTGCTATATTTGTTAATGTATTTATGTTTATATTGATTTATTCCCACCTCTTTTTATAAAGAAATTGAGATAGCATAACTAGAAATCATAAAACACAATTACAATCTTGAAACAAGGAATTGGATTCAGGTAAAAAAATAATTACCGAGGAGAAATGTTAAAACCACAGTAAAGGAAAACACAAATGCACTGGTCATAAAGGCCCATGTAGTTGATAGAGATGAATTTTAACTTTGGATCTAAACTTCCTGGCAGCCAAATTACATAGTTTTCAATGTCAGGAAAAAATAAGCACATCAGTTTCTCAGGAGAAACAAAGTGGCTTCTTGCACTGAAATCTAAAGACATTTTTTATGGGGGTGCCTCTTACAGAAGACAGGAAGTGGCATGAATGACAGCATTTCCCCAAGCCAATCCAACAGCTATCTTTAGTCTGTAGTGTCCCACAAACACCATGAGTATAACCTGAAAACACAACTCCATGAAGGCAATTCTCAAAGAAGCTTCCGAAATTAATCTTGTTTCAAATTTTTCATGACTCCCAAAGTGGCAGTACTTTGTTATAAGGCAGGAATAGCATTTAGAATCAGTAACCAAAAGAATCTCTGATCACTCAGTATTGTTTCCTTTTTCAAGAGCTCAATTTCAGTATTTTTGCCAATACAAAATGTGAATCTCTTGGGAGGGAGGGGGTTCCCCTCATCAGGAAGAAAAGTAATAAATCATCCACACTATTTATTGCCTTTGGAGGTAAACACCTTTTTTAAAGGTCTTGCATAGTTCCCTACAATATCACTGAATAACGTTTTTCACCCCCAAAACCTACCTATCCTATGTCTTGTCGTTTCGGGTCTTTGTTTTCTGATTCCTAATTAGTTCAGCTAAATAAGGGAAAGAAAGAAAATGAAACTCTCACTTATTCAGGGTCTCTTATGTGCCAAACAAGCCTTGAACACATTATTTCATTTGATTCTTTTCTTATGAGATGGGTATTATTATTCCCAGTAGACAGATGAGGAAACTGAGGCTCAAATGAGTTAAATAATGTACCCAGGTTGAAAGTAGCAAAACTGGGATCTGAACACTGATCTTTCTAATTCCAAAGCCCATGTTTTTTTTTTTAATTAAAGTTATTATCAGTGATTAAAGCATTTATTGCTATAAAAGTTCCTTCTTTAAGATAATATTTTTGCATTTTAATAGGAGATTCCAATAGCTTAAGGCCAAGGAGTATATAATGGGAATTTCTGGTGCTTGATCCAAAGTAGGAGGGGTAGATGAGGGATAGGGAAGAAAGCAGGTTGAGATTTTTTGCCATGGGAGATCTGTTGTACATCATATCCATAGTACTTGGGTCTATTAAACCGGTATTCTAGATCTACACTATCAGTGCTACTCAATCAAGAAGAAAGGCCTATTCTTTCAAATGCATCATATGTGTCAGTAAATGCTATATCATGAACTGCCAGAAAGAAGAAGTTTGATATTTTGACCCTCCTTGTGTTGTTGATACTCAACTATTTAACTTCTATAAAAAGGGGATGAGGGTGAATAGTAGGCTAATATTTCAGTTACTCTGAAAGTTTTTTGAGCTATCTTGCCAAATCAAACACACACAAACTCCTTTTTGTGCCCTCAGATAAAAGTGAAGTGGATTTACATAACTTCTGAGCTCTACCTTTAAGCTATTAAGTAATTACAAAGCCAGAATCAAGATTGAACCAAAATTTGTAAGTTAATAAATCCCCATTGTAAAAGCCAACCGATTAATGGTATATTGTATTCCAGCAGCTATTAATCTAAAGAAGCCTACTTTCTAGTTAGCGTTTCAGATTGGGCTGTTGGTTTAAAATCTTTTTAATGACCATGGAAATGCATATTATGTTAGAGGAGAAACTTTGATACCTGTCTTCATCCACCTGTTTCACATTGGAGAAAACCAAGATGTGGGCTAATTCTATTTGGAATGCATTTAGCAGTGTTTAGCCACCCATGGAAATGTATAATGTTGGAAGAAATGTCATTTGAACCAATAATTGACCATTTCAAAAATCGATTAAGAAAATTGCACATAACACAGTTATAGCCTGTGACCCTACAAATACCCAGCAAGGGCTAGACCATTTTTAAATTATACCTGCATAAACTACACCAGTCCTGAATGGATTATTTGTTTTTATAACAAATAGCTGCTGTAATCAACAGGGAATTAGCTAATGGTAATGGCATTATTCTTCCTGGGATAGCATGAAAATAAAAATAACTATGGGCTATTATATTAAATATGGGCTTAATAGATGTATAGCATTTAATAAGTTGTTACTCACTCATCAAATATTAATGGAGTGAGTTTCTTGCATCTATTTAAGCTCTAAAATAAGGTCATGAATAAGACACAAACCTTGCCCCTAGTAAATGGAATTTATAGTTGGGAAGACATAATGTTCATTTCATGCTGTGTGCATTATCAAATGTTTACCAAAGAAATTAATACTTAGAGAAGTTAAGTACCTTTCCCAAGGTAAGAAGGTATGGTAGTTTGAAGCTGTTATGTACCCCAGAACAGGCCATGTTCTTTTAATCCATTCCTGTGGCCGCAGACCTATTATAGGTGGGGCTTTTTGATTAGGTTATTTCAATTGAGAAGAGACCCATCCCATTCAAGGTGAGTCTTAATTCCCTTACTGGAGTCCTTCATAAGGGAATAAAACATATATAGAAACTAAGAGAGGAAATTCAGAGAAATTTGGAGAAAAAGCTAGAGTCAGAGAAGTCAGAAGCTGAAGCAATGAAACCTGGGAGAGAAGGATGAGCAGACATCACCATGTACCTTGCTATCTGACAAAGGAGTCCAAGTTCACTGGTAACCGATCTTCAGAGAAAGTATCATTCTGTTGATGCCTTTAATTGGGACATTTTCAAGGCCTTAGAACTTTTCTATTAACTTAATTTATTAACTTAAATTTGTAAGTTAATAAATCCCTGTTGTAAAAGCCAACCCATTTATGGTATATTGTATTCCAGCAGCTTGGGCAAACCAAAACAGATTTTAGTACCAAAAATTGGGCTGCTAAGAAGCAAATACCAACCCTGTGATAACCCTGTGGCTTTATCAATGGATAAGGGGAAAGAATTGTGAAAGAATTGTGAGATGCTTGACAGAAAAGGCCTACATTTTTTTGAAGAGACTGTGGTGGAAATATGGATTCTAAAAGTACTTCTGATGTGACCTTAGAGGAAATAATGATTGTATCATTGTGAACTGGAAGAAGGGTGACCCTCGTTTTAAAATGGCAGAGTATTTAGCAAAATTGAGTTTTGACATCAGATGGAAAGCAGAATTTGAAAATGATGAACTTGGATATTTAGCTGGAGAGACCTCCAAATTAAATATGGAAAGTATGGTCTTGCTTCTCCTCGCAGTTTATAGTAAAATGCAAGAGGAAAGGGATAAGCTGAGAGCTGAACTCTTGGGTACAAAGAAATCAGAAATTGATGGTTTGGAAAATTTGGGGCTTACAGAAAGTGAGGCCCCAGAGAATGGTGCCCACGTGAGGATTTAACTGAACATGGAACCAGTCAGCCATTTCAGTGTGAGTCAGGAACGGAGATGGAGTCATCCAGAAAAGATTTGTGGAACATCCTATTGTCCAATAGTTGGGACCCCTGTGTGCTGCATGCAAAATCGACATGTTTGTTGTGAGATCTGTATAAACAGAACCACTGCCAGCCTGGACTAAAATGGACAGAAAAGGGAAAGACTGAATGAAAAATGACTTCAAAGGCAGAACCATGGAAGCTGAGGTCTGGAGCCAAGACATCTTGGGCTAGGAGAGCAGACCCACATGTGTGTGAAGGGTGAGATGCCCAGAGCTTGCAAAGGGCAGGCCTTATACCTCATTGCTCAGGAAGAGTGCTGTTACTCTAGGTTTCAGAGAGGGTGGAGCACACTCCCCAGAGACTGAGGCGAGTCTAACACCACCCCATGTTCTGAAGGGATTAAGCCACTGTCATGGAGATTGTGGAGAGTCTTGCTGCCACCCTGATGCTTGAAGAGGGTGGAGCGTGGAGATCAGTTTCCATCCCCATGCTGCTTGCAGAGGGTGGGGCCAAAATAAGGCTGTCTCCTCAATGCTTGGAGATGTTGGAGCCCTCACCTAAGTGTTTGGAGAAAGTAGGGCCGCTGCATAAGCCTTGAAAAGGGTGGAGCTGCTGCTCTATCAAACCTGGAAAACATTATTCTGTAGATGACTTTCAGACTAGGAAATCTAATGAAATATGTTCTGCAGGTTGGAAATGTTTGCATCCAGTAACCCCTATTTTCCTTCCAATTTCTCCTATGGAAATGGGAATATCCATCTATAACTGTCCCTCTTTTGAATATTGGAAACAGACAACTCTGGACCTACGTTTCACAAGTCCAGAGGAGAATTTTGTTCTAGGACAGACCACACCTGTAACTGATTTTGATGAGACTTTTGACTTAATATTGTTACTAAAATGATTTAAGGCTTTTGAGATATTTAATGGACTAAGTGGAGTTTGCATATGAAAAGAATATGTCCTTTTGGGGTCCAGAGGATGGAGTGTGGTAGTTTCAAATGGTTATGTACCTCATGTTCTTTTAACCCATTCCTGTGGGTGCAAATCTATTGTAAATGCGAGTTTTTGATTAGGTTGTTTCAATTGAGATATGACCCATCCCATTCCAGGTGTGTTGCAATCCCCTTAATGGAGTCCTTTATAAGGGGATAAAACACATACAGAAGCTAAGAGATGAAATTGAGTAACACCTTGAGAAATTTAGAGAAAAAGCCAGAGACAGAGAAGCCAAAAGCTGAGTCAAGGAAACCTGGGTGAGAAGGACCAGCAGACATCACCATGTGCCTTGCTATCTGACAGAGGAGGTCAAGCTCACTGGTAACTGATTTTCAATTAAAGTATCATTCTTGTGATGCCTTAATTGGGACATTTTCAAGACCTTAGAACCTAAATTTGTAAGCTAATAAATCCCCATTGTAAAAGCCAACCCATTTCTGGTATATTGCATTCTGGTAGCTTCAGTAAACCAACACAGAAGGAGAGCCAGGAATAGAACATAGAATCTTCTGACTCTAATGATTATGTCCCTAATTATATCATCAAATTGCTCTTCTCCATATATTTGTGCTATTGACCAAATGTCTCACTAGCCTTATTATGTTCCAAATTTTCTAAAACTTTCTTCTCCATTTCCTTAGTACCTTCATTCAACCAGCCAGCATCCAGTAGGTACTGGGTATTATTCTAGGAACTGGGGACATGATATCCCTTAAGAGTGTTCTCTGTGGTGAGCAGAGTGCTGGTATTTTCTCTTCTTCCTCTGCTCATCTAACTCCAGCTCTCGGACACTTTTCTTTAAAAAAACAACACAAATTTATTATGTTACAATTCTGGAGGTCAAAAATCATAAATAAAATCACAATGTTGGCAGGGTTGCATTCCTTCTGGAGGCTCCAGGGGAGAAGGCTGCATGCCTTCTGAAAGCTCTAGGGCAGAATCCATTTTTGCCTCTTCCAGCTCCTAGAGGCTGCCCACATTCCTTGGCTCATGGCCCCCTCCTTGCATCATTCCAGGCTCCACTTCTCTCCTTACATCTCCTTCTCTTTGACTCTGACCCTCCTGCCTCTCATTTATGAGGTGACTTGGGCCCACTCAGTTAATCTAAAATAATCTCCTCATCTCAAGATCCTTTTATGTATTCATATCTGCAAAGTCCCTTTTGCCTAGGACACTTTATATTCCTTCTCTTACATTAAATGGAAGAAACTCTTTATATTTCCAAGTAATATCCATTTTGGTGTTTATCAGCACAGCAACACAGTACCTGCCATAGTTTTGCTAATGTCATTTAACACTTTTGAGAAAAGCACTCCCATTTTGACTTTGAGCACTTAGGCAACACTTCTATCCATGAAAGTCTTTTACTGTATATCTATTTTGAGCTCTGGTAAACTTCATGTCCTAAGACAGTGGACAAATATTGTAGGATGTCTGGAGATTTTTCGTTCCAACCGACCTTGCCTTTCTAGTGTTGAGAAAATGGACTTGAGAGGTTTTAGCATGTCTAGAGGCACATAAGTGTTAGTGAGAAATCTGTAATTAAGATCTCATAAAATTAAAGAGTTAGATTTTTAGAGATCATCCATCCCTGGGGTTTCAAAACCTGGCTATGCATTAGAATCACCAAAGGAGTCCAATAAAAACAGATAGCTATCTTTAGATCAATGAGACAGAATGAGGCCCCAAAATAGATCCATACATGTATGGTCAATTGTATTTTGCCAAAGGTGCTACTTTAGTTTCCTAGGCTGCTCAAAGCAAATACCATGAAATAGGTCAGTTTAAACAATGGGAATTTAGTTAATCATGGGTTTGAGGTTGGGAAAATGTCCAAGTCAAGCATCATAAAATTAAAAAGGCAAGACACGGTCTGGGATAAAATATTAGTAATGACATATATGTGCAAAGGCTGTCTATCCAGGATATATAAACCACTCTTAAAACTCAGCATCAATCCCGGACCATGCACAACAACAACAACAACAAACAAAAACAAAAATAAAAACCTCAACATCAAGACAAATAGCGAAAATAAAAATGGGCAAATATTTAACAGATACATGACAAAAGAAGAGACACAAATAATAGATACAAATGGTCAATCAGCACACAAAAAGATGTACAATATCTTTGATCACAAGGAAAACAATAATGAGATTCTAGTAACATTTAATTGAATGGCTAAAATTAAAAAGTCTGACAATGCCAAATATTGGCAAAGGAATAAAGCACCTGGAATTGTCACATATATCTGGTTAGACTTCTAAACAGGCACAGCTACTTTGGAAACAATTTGGCAGTATCTATTACATTGATATTTACCACACAATCGAACAATTCCACTCCTAGGTATTGGCTGAAGAGAAATGAAAATGTCTATAAAAGACTTGTAAATAAATATAGCAATTTTAGTCACAATAGTTCACAACTCAAAACATCCCACATTCCATCATTGAGTGAATAGATAAACAAATTGTAGAATATCTATGCAATAGAATATTACTCAGCAATGAAAAGAACAAACTTCTGATATATATATGGAAATATGAATGACTCACAAAAACATTATGGTGGGGCGGGCCACGGTGGCTCGGCAGGTAAGAACGCTTGCCTGCTGTGCCCAAGGACCGGGTTCGTTTCCTGGTGCCTGCCCATGTAAAAAAAATTAAAAAAATAAATGTAAAAACATTATGGTGAAGGAAAGAAGCCAGTCACATAAGAGTTCATACTATAGATTTCATCTATACTAAATTCTAGAACATGAAAAAAATAATCTATAATAACCAAAAAAAACCAAGATCAGTGGTGCCATGGACTGGGAGGGGACAATTGACTACAAATGTTCCAAGAGAAATTTTGGAGTTATGTAAATTGATCATGACAGGTACACAGGTGTGTAAATTTTTCAGAACTCATCCAACTATGCATTTTATTGTATGTGAATTAAACAGAGGTCTGTATACAAATTCAGATCTATTAAATCAGAACTTCTTGAAAGGATATAGGAATGTGTTTTTTTTTTTAAATTCCATCAACAGGTGGTTCTGATTTAGCCAGGTATGGGAATAACGACACAGTCGAACTTGTGACACAGGGCAGGCATCCCTTGGCCAATGACCCCTCAGATGGTGATGCGGCTTGACAGCCTGTCTCATATTCACCTCCCTTTCCATTCTCTTCCTCAAACTCATTCTCTCTACTGAAAGTCAGCTCCATTTTAGAATAGCTCTTTCTTTACTGTGGCATACACCTAATCTTCAGTCATAGATTTCTATGGTAACCTGCCTTTCTCTGTTGTTTCTGCTCTGGCAATTTAGGACTCCTTTGGAATTTTCTAGAAGTAGCTAAGTTTGATTCAAGTACATGATCTCTCACATGTTTAAATGAATTATTCATTTAATATGTACTGCTTGCTAACCTTTTTCTTGACATTGTGCTAGATGCTTGTATGGATAAAGAATAATATTTATAATTATGGATCCAGTGCATTTGCCAGGCCTGGGCTAGAATATGTATGTAATATAGGAAATAATCAATAAGGTTAATGTCCGTAAGAGTTCCCTTTCTGTTAGCAAATCAAATTAAGGCTCCAAGCCCTTTGTACTGATGACTCAAAAAATCTCTACAGGCTCTTCTTCCTGTTGATTCATTTCAAAGGTAATACCTAATCATATTGGGAATCAATTCATACAAAGTTTCATTGGTTCTTAGTGTCTATTTTCACTCCTCTCCCTTCCTGTTCAAGGAGTCCTCAATGGTCCTTGCATTTCCTGTCCTACAGCAGAGTTCCCACTTAGACTTGCTTTCTCCCCTTGAACCACAGTCTGTATCCGAGCTCCATGCCTCTCTGGTCAGGGAGGCAAGATCAAGCTGACAACCATAACAGGAAAGAGCGAAAAGTGCTTTTATAGATGTAAAAGCAAAGTATTCTAGGAGTACAGAGAGCCAGATTATTTTACAGTTTATAATGTATCTCCCACTTATATTAAATCATTTGAGCTGGCCTGTGATAGTAGCCAACATTTATCGAATTCCCACCATGTCTAGATATTGTGCTAAGTACACTACATTTTATAAACCTCATTTATTCCTTACAACAATAATATAATGTTATTGCACATGAGTTTTATTCTACAGATGTGGAAACTGAGTCTAGGAGAAATTAAGTAACTTTCCCAAAGTCACACAGCTAGTATGTGATAAAACTGGAATTTCAATCCAGGTATATGTGACTTGAAATGTACTCAACTGCTACTGCCATTAATAGCCTTAGCTTAGTGATGACCTGCTCTCAGACTGGTTTTTATTTTCATTTCATGCTGATCATAAAATGCTTTAGCTAACCTCAAGAGGAATTATTTAGTGGAGAGTTCAACTAAATTAAAATGATGTAAACTTAGATCCTCTAAAATTTCATTAATACTAAGTTACCTCATATTTATAGGTTACTATCGTCACTGCAAGTATACATCGAGAAATACCTTCTCCATCCTTCAGACCTTTTCTTCTCCATTTTCTACATTCCCAATATCCATCCTGCATCTCAGTCCAACAAGCGTTTTCTTCTCTTTTGAGGGGAAAGAATAATAAAAGTTAACCAATGACTCCTTAATAAGACTGAGAAAACAAACTTCAACAGGGGAAGAGACACTTGCAACCCATACAAATAATTTTGCCAATATTTTCAATTAAGTAAGAGATGACTACTGTTTTGATAAATTTTGAAATCTCAGAAGTGTAGCATAGATACAGTTAACTTCTTGCTCACTTAAAGTCCAGTACATGCTTGCCTCTAAACAGAATTCTTGGCAATTGCCTCAAAGAGGTCTGCTTCTCATTCTTTCCTTCTGCCATGGAATAGCACGTCCTGGACCTGGGCTTCCTCTTCAGCATGGGCCCCACAAGAAGACATGAAGCAGAGCTGCAGTTACCCACAGCCTGCATGTTCTACATGTACAATAAATAAGAAGGAAACGTTTGTCTTATAAGCCGGTGGGACTTGGGGTTCATCTGCCATCACAGCAAAACTGACTAATACAGTTAGAAAATTTTGTGCAGGCTACCATATTCTTCTTGTTGGGTAACACAAAAGCACATTTCTAAAAGTCCCTTAGAAAGATAAATTTGTAAAGATAGGATTGGTACCTGGGCAGGTCTGTGAGAGAAAAGTCCTCAAACAAATAACCCCATATATAAGCACTGGCCCAGACAGCCCTGGATAAGGGTAAGGTCTAAAGGAAAAGATCCAAAGGTAAGTTAAGTTGTAAGAGTGTTGCTGATTGCCTATCCTACAGTTATTTTCCTTCCAACAGTAAATTAATATGCATTTCTTTATACCTCAGAGAATCATGATTCCATTCATCAGATCCAGAGGTGGACATGATTTGTCTAAAGGTAATCTTATCTTAGGCCTAACACGTCAGCACATGGCATTTTTCAGGCCACATAGTTGGGTTAGTAATGAACGTGTGGTCTAATTTGAGCCAGTGCGATATCAAGGGATATTTGCTAGAGGTTTCTGGGAAAGATGCGTTTGTAGTTTTAAAGAGAGAAATCATCAAAAGACTTAGTTTTTTTTTTTTTTGCTCTGTACCTCTAGACATTTGCTGGGCCTCTGTGGGGGCTGAGACTGCTATGTTGTCTCACTACTTGGCTGAGAACAAAACCACATAAAAAGAAGTGAACAGTTGAGAGTCTTACATAGAAATGGAACAATTTCCCTGAATGAAGCAAGCCAAGCCACAGCCCTTTCTCTGGACTTTTTTCTGTTCTATACAGCAATAAATCCATTTTGTAGTTCAAACCAGTTTAAGTTGGATTTTCTCGTCGTTAAAGCCAAAAGCATCCTAATGGATAATGATGGTCAAGATGGAGGCTCTCCTGGGCTCAGTACCAAGTCATTGCCCAGAGGACACAGGCGAGGGACAGGGGCCTGCATGACTCTTGACAAAATATTTAGTAGCAAAATAATTTCATTTCATTTCAGGGGTTTAGTCTGAATTGTCACCACTGTCCCTGTGTCTTCTAAATATAATTCCGTCTTTACATAATGTCATGTGGCATCTGTTTAGTTGGCCTCTTGACTAGAAATATCTTTCTGTGATCCTGGCTTTAACTGCTGGATATATGCCCTTTGAGGCTCATTCCTTTGGCTCTTTGATTCTCCTAAGACTCTTGAAAAATGGAAACATTATTTTCTTTTAGAGATAAGGAAGCTGAGACTCTGAGAACATCAGTAACTTGTCTCAGGGTCATACAAGTTGTAAATAGTAGAACCAGAATGAATATACAGTCCTTCTGTGGACTCCATAACCCAGTTCTACTTCTATTTTCATTAGTCTAAGCAGGTCTTTCATTTTTAAAAAGGGGGGAGGGGCTGTGAGGAAGTACAACATAAAGACAAGATAAAGTGTTAAAAGACGCATCTCTTTAGAAATGAAAATTCTTCTGTTAAAGGGCTTTGAATATCAGAATTTCCTCTTTATAATGTGAGTTTCCAGATCGCTGTGTAGAGAATCAGAGGACGCTCATGCCTGAAGGAGCATTAGAAGATATAGTGGATGCACATCTCCTGCAAGGTAAATTAGCTGACCCAGAACTTCAGGCAGCTTGATAAATATTCATACCGTTTCCACACTTTCTTCTCAACCTTTAAAACCCAGTTCATATATCACCTTCTCTAGGAAGCTTTCTCAGGTTGTCCCAGTATCAGGTACCCCCTGCTTTGTGTTGCTACACATCTTGTGAGCATTTTGTGAACAAATCAAGAGTGACATTTAGCACATAATTTTGTGGTTTTAATTTTAATTGCTAGACTAGGAGAACCTGAAAGAACGGAAGTATGTTTTGTATACCCTTACATCTCCCACACCAAAATGAATGTTGAGGGATAAGAAGAGGATTCAGCAGGTCCCCAGGTACACTTTGGCATATCTTTGTTTTGAAAGAGGCATTTTCTTTAAGAAACAAATAGTAAAAATGGTCACATGGTGATAAGAACCAATAAACACAAACTTGCATAATAGTTTGGCATGCCTAGCTCAGTTATTGAGCAGAGATTAATAAAGAGATATTTAAAAAGTTATGGTAAAAAAAACAGTTGTGGTAGGATTTAGGAAATCCTTATGATTACTAGCAACAACAGATAGGTTTTCTGATGCCTTATCTTAAGGAACAAAGAGAGAAATCAGTTATCTGGTTGAAGAAAAAGGAGATATTAGGAAAAGGGCACATGTACTTGCTGCAGCCTTTAATGAAGGATGCCGCCAACTCAAAGTTGGCCTGAAGAAGGCCAGAGGAATAAGCACTTCCTAGAACTCTCACCTTGCCTCCAATTCTTTTTATTAGTGCCTCGTATTGACCAAATCTCTCCTAAAGCCAGAAGACAAGGATCCCACTGGTATGTGGTACCCTCCCTGGGCCAGAATAGGGTAGAAAAGGGTGGAGAGTGGATCTAGGGAAGCAAATGAAAGATATCCAGTACGTATTATATTAATAAGTTCAACCCCTCCTGCGCCCCTTTCTCAGGCTCAGGACAGGGACAAAACTTGAGCTTTATTTCAGTTGACCACTCTGTACTTCCTATAGATCAGAGTAAAAGAAATATCAGCAGTCAAAGCCATGGGTGGGAGTAAATACCTAGTTGGAATTATGTATAATCCAGATCATTCCAGTATACTTGTCATGTCTAGACATCAAGAGGCAGGATTTTAGCAGAGGCTTCCAGATAATGCTACAATAGTATACCCCTTCTGTAATATTATTAAAAAACAACGAAAATGAGGAAAAAGACCATACCAAATAAAAACAGAGGCATTTTTCAACAAACTCAGTGATGGGTGAAATGACACAATAGTCAGCATCAGCAACTTGGCAGGGTGGCCATCATTTTGCTCATGATGCTGCTGAGCTCAGGAGACTCCTGCTGGGTTCCATGATAAAGAGAATGAGAACCCACAATGAGATGGGCTCATTCATTCACTTAGTCATTCCATAAAAACTTTTTGAGTGCTCATCAGGTGTTGTGCCCTGTGCTGAGCACTGGGGAACACAACATTCCTAGTATATGGCATCATGAGTAGAGTATCAGCTATCCAGTCTTAACTCTGATATTGGCTGTGTGACTCTGTCCAAGCACACAACCATCTCTCTGGACCTAAATCTCCTCACCTACAAAAATGATTGGTATCAAATTACAGCTTTAAGGTTATTTCAGATAAAAACAAAAGCAAAAATATTATAGAGAGTGGACCACATGGCAGGTACCATGCTGGGATTGAGTATATATATGAGAATGCGTTTGGGGGATTTCTATAGTGACTTTTCCAGATTCTTAAAATGCAATCCCATGCCACCATACAAAAGATGACATTCCTTATTCACTCACTCCTGCATTCCCTCAATCCTGAGTATTTCTGTTGGCCAGTAGGCACTGGAGACGAACAGATCAAATGGTCCTCAAGGAACTCAGAATCTATTAGAGAGCTATCAGATAAACCAATAGGCTAAGCACTGAATGGAGTTGAGTATGGAGGTAGCTCAATTTAGTGCTTAAGAATGTAGATTCTGAAGTAAAAGAGAGTTAGGCTTGAACCCTGCTCTGCTCTCTGGTTATTTTGCGTCTTTAAGAAAATTTACTTTCCTAGTCTGTAAAATGTACAATAGCACTATGTGAGGACTAAGGAGCTAATGAATATAGGTTTTTAGTAAGGTTTATACTTTGCCAGCCCTCAATAAACGCTGGCTATTGCAAGATACAGAAAGCCAAAAACAAGACAGTGATGGGGATGTTGTCGGAGGAATGAGGAAAGGCTTCAACAGCGCTTACCCAAGGGAAGGGTGGTGGGTAAAGACCTTACGTGACTAAAATTGGGAACAACAACTCAACTTCCTGATAATTGAATTTTGGAGTTATTGAGATAATTCACTGGTTTTGTTTTTTGGGGAAAATAACTCTCAAGGTTTCATAAACCTACATTTATGCCATCTTAAACAGCCATTCGATGACTATTAAAAACCTTAATCCTTAGAACATGTTATCTTTGTATAGTAACGAAACTACCTTAATATAAAAGGTAGTATTTTTTCATTTCCATTATCTTTTATTTTTCAATTTCTGTTTATTTTTCCAGAAAATAAATCTAGCTCCTCTCACGACCGACGTCAAGCATTCACCATTTAATCTGAGTCACAATTATCTCAGACTGGAGCTAAATTATATCCTTTCCTTAATCAACCAAGCCACCAATCATTTCAATTGCCCCACACAAACTTTAAAATCTGTATACCACGTTTCCACCTACTTCTTTGAATCAGTCAGTATGTGCATCACAAAAGTGGCTGCAAAAATAATCCATTCAAATCCTCTCACGGGTGACCGTTGAGAATTGTGTATAGAGTAACATATGAAGCCGTGCATACATCATGGATTCAAGCTGCAACCTCACAGAATAAATCTTCAGATATCTTCGAGTCATTATTGAGTTACCATCCAGGCCTTTTTTCTTCATGCTAAATAACCCTTTCTATAGGTATGATATCCATCTAAAACCTTTTTCAAATTCACAACATCCCACAGTCCTGGCCCTGTGTCCGAACCTGTCTGCACCCACCATTCTTTGAAATTTTGTTTGGTATATTTAGATGCCTGGCTTCCTCACTGCTAATGACATTGCTGGAATTGGCTCACTTACCAACCACTAAAGATCTTTAACTTGTTCACACTGGTTACAGTTCTCTCATTATGCAATATTGCATTCAAAATGGCAAATGCCAGGATCTGAACTGGAGAAGAAAATGAATTAGATCCTGATTCCTACCCACAAACATGTGCCTACATCTTATTCTCTGTCCTTTTAAGTCTATTTGCCAAAGTTTGGGTTGCTTTTGCTCCTATCTCCTTTGGATACTGCCTTCCTTCATGGTTAGTGATATTTTAAACTTAATTCGCTTATTCTACTCCTTACTTCCTTCTTTCCCCTAACTATATTTTGAGAACAAATGCAAAAGTGAATGTGTTATAATCACTGCCCTCTGGAAGTTTACCTTCTGATCATATAGTGAAGGAAATATAGAATTATCATACTGTGTTATGAGCATTAGAGCACAGAGTTCTGTGGAATAACAGAGGAAAAGCATGGAGGACTTCTCAGTGGTCATGATCCCTAAAATTGCTTTTGATGACAAATGATATAACAAAGGGAAAGTAGGTCATGAAGAAGGCATTGGCAGCAACCCCCCTCTTTGAAGTACCCTAGTATCTACTCTATGTGTCACCCCAATTTAGTGCCCACCCACCATCAGTGTTTTGTAAGCTAAAATGTTAGTTTCCAAGTTGTTGACAAGGTCCTAGAACAGCAGAACATACCCTGGATTTATTTTTAAACTTCTATAAAGTATTCCAGATGAATTTTTGGTAATTCTAATAGTGATTGCCAATCAGTCTATGAATCACAAGTGTCATTTACTTTGTCTTAGCAATAAGGATATTTTGGACCAGGGTTGGATCAATCTCCTCAGCTCATTGGTAATAAAGGAAGATTTTAGGGATTGCTGAGGTTAACCAAAACCCCAGAGGACTTATGTGAACTGTTGAGGTTTCTCTACGTCCAAGAAATAAACTTCTCTGAGTATAAAGGTAATTAAAATTTAGGAATAGGTATACAGAAGGTGATCAAAATATTAGCTTCACTACTATTTAAAGTTAGATTGGAACACGCGGCTTATGTTTATGGCAAAAGTAGTCTTACCAGTGCTGTACCCCAGAATTCATTTTACCCATCCAGCCATGGACAGAGATGGAAAACCACAAGCCTAATCCACAGGGGCAGGGCCTACCATGGTGAACCTATTCAGGGCCCAGAGAGACCAGGATGCATGCTATTTCCAGGCAGAGGAACCAAGAAGATTCTAGAAGAGGCTAAGCCACATATGCTCACTCCCAAATAAAAAGGACACCCCTCCCCCCTTTCAGGGGAACAGTGAGCAGCGGGCAGAGAGAAGCCAAGTTCAGGAGTCTAACTCTGAGGGAGGGCCCTCATCCTGAAGATGAAACATGGGGAGAGGAGGCTCCCACTCCAAATGAACCCTGGATGCTGCAGGGCTTTCCAGTACCACTGAGATTGAGAAAATTGTGCCTGACCAGAGAGTGAGTGGTAATGCAGCTCCACCCAACTTCCTCTGGCCTGGTCTTAGACTGTGATGCTGAGTTTACACAGAGGGGATCCTTTTTTTTTCTAATCTGTATGAATAAAATTTAGAATGTTAGCACAAAAAGAGTATCTTCCACTCCCGCTTGGACTGTGGGAATAGAGTGGAGTCTCTAAAGCTTTCACAGAAGAAAAACCTGAGTTTAATCTTATTGAGTGAACAGAAATTCAAAGGAGAGAACTCAAATCTAAGGAAACAAAGAGTATGTGGAAATACACAGAGCCATGGAATGCCTTGCTACTTTCAAAGAACTAGAAGACATTCATTATGAAAAGCACTGCAATTTCACTACATATGCCAAGTGTTGTGCTAAGCATAATACATGCTCACTAAACATCAATAGAATCTTATGAAGCAGGTACTATTATTCGCCATTTACAAATGAGAAAAAAATGTATAGTGAAATGATTTTCAAAGATCATTCAGTCAGTAAGTGACAGCAACCTTGAATCCAAGCCCTTGTACTCTAGTTGCTGTACTCTTGACCACTTAGCACCACCATCTTCACCAAAGACAAGTGAAAAAAAATGCACTTTATAAAGCTTGGGAATTGTCAGAGTAGTCCCATTTGAAGAACGAAGTAAAGATAAAGGCAATTTTAAAAAGTGTCCATTCTCCATTTTATTTCTCTGTCTTCACAGTTCAGCAAACTGGTTATTGAGAGAAACATCACTTCCAGGAAGTCTTGGTACTGAGAGTTTTTAAGACCACTGACCTGTTGAGACTTAAATATGGAGACAAAAAAAAAAAAGACCGAAGTTGATACAAATGTGAAGACAGAGCTGTCCATTCTGATGAATAAACAAAATAAAAAGGACACAAAGTCAAGGAAATGCAGGAATACCTTCCCCAGTTATTAGCTCACTTTCTTCATTTGTGACTATTGTATTTTCTATATAAGTAATTGTAAGTAATTTAATATTGCCCCAACCCATTATTTTATGAATTTTTATATGTATATGTATTTATTTCCTATGATAAATATAAAGTTCTTAGACTCTTAGATAAAGGCACTATACCTTATTTACCTTTTTATCAACAGTGCTTAGTTCTCTGCCAGATACATAATATACACAAAAGACTTATTGTCAAGTTAATTTATTTTATGACCTAAATTTTTCAAAACAAGAAATGGTGACGCGACGCTGCAATTTTATCTTACTTTTCTTTTCTTCGCCTTTCTTTACCAGGGATTCTGAAACCACTCTTCAAAGACCATTTCTTCTTTTGCCAGAATATAATTTATAAACATATTATTATGTACATTAGAAAGTAGTGTTAATGGAATTCTAATAGGAAGAAATGAAATCAATTATTGAGATGTCTTGTTCTTTGCATCTTTTTGCTACTGTCTCAAAATAGTATGGAAGGAAAGAAAGAGAAGAGGGAAGCACAATTGTTAAGGCTGACCCCTTACATTTGGCATATGTGAAGAGGAAGATTCCTTGGAGAATTGAGAATATCAGAAAAGCAGTATAGCATGGTGGGTTCATAGTTTCTAGAGTCAGACTTTCTGGGTTTAAATTTTTACTCCGTCACTTACTATGACCTCAGACAATTGTCTTAACCTTTCTCTGCCTCAGTTTCTTCTTCTTAAAATGGAAGTAATAAAAGAAACTCACAGAGTTGTGGTGAATTATAAATGAATATAAAGATGTTTATAAATAATCGTTATATAGGTGATTCTATTAATATTACTCTGCTTGGGTGGGTGGGGAGAGGGGAGAGGTTTCCAGGAAGTTTAGGAGGAAAATGGAAAAAATAAGATGAAATCTATTTGCTATTGCTTATGGTGGCCAAATACAGAGTCAGTTACCAGGGAGGTAACCATCATCTGACTTTGGATTGTGTCCTTTGGGGGATAGGCGCATAGTAGCTGACAAGCTGTGGAATGTGCCACTTGCCCAATTGGGGCTTTTCTGTCTATCACCAAACCTCAGTGAGGTTACTTCCACTGACAGGAAGTCAATTCAAGTTTTAAAACAAATCACAAGGGAAGATTGCAGAGACAACATGACTGGGACACCAAGACCCAAGTGCCTACTTGCATTAAGGTGAAAACATTAAATAGTCAAAGTGTCCAAGAGTCTAAGTCGTTTGTTTCCTTTGCTCCTTGTCCAAAGCTAGGGTCAGTTCCCCAATGTTTTTTTTTAAAAATTCCACTTCTTTTTACTATTCTCATTTTGTTGTTCTTTTCAGAAATGTATATTTGAAGAAGAATAGAACCCAAATGATGGTTGAGATTGGTGAGCAGAACTGGACGGAGAATAATATTGATGGTCATTTACATTAGTTGAGCAGATTCCGCTGGGTGTGATGGAGCATTGAACCTTTCTTTTCAGGGATGGAGGACTCAAGCTACTTTTCTCCACGCTGAACAAACTTATACATTAGAAAGGGCTCATTTTCCTGTGTATGCGTTTTGACTTCTAGAGCTTCGCAGCATAATGACAACATATTGTTACTAAGCCCTAGCCCCAAGGGTGAAAGCCCATCTCCCCTCTGGATTCAACGAAAATTAATTTTTCTCAAAAGCGTCCACATAACTCCTTGGGCTGGGTATAATTTTTCTCATGGAAACATTGACAGAGGAGAGGAAAATCGACCCTAGAATCTGATGTAGCATCAGTGGTATCGTTTTTACCTCAAGCATTGCAATGAGCTGCTGTTTACACATTGGCCTTATATCTTTTTGGCCCTACATCTTCTCCCTGCTTACTCATTCTCTGAATAAATGCCCATCAGACATCACCATGGGAGCCCCCAAAACAGTGGGCACGGGGCTGGCCACGGTGGCTCAGCAGGTAGAGTTCTCGCCTGCCATGCCGGAGACCCAGGTTCAATTCCCGGTGCCTGCCCATGCGAAAAAAAAAAAAAAAAAGAATGGGCACGCCCCCCAAAAGAAGTAGGGGTGGAGGACTGTGCCTTCAGAGACCCCAATCTGGGTAGCTTAGAATTGCCAGCTCACCTGCTGTTTAATAACATTTGCAAGTGATAAGCTCTAGGGGAGCGAACCTCTCTGTCATAGTTCATAATGATGAACAAGGAATTGTCAAGTAAGGATTTTTTTTTTAGTGTCTTCAGTATTTGGTAAATTAGAGCATTGTCTCTGTTACCACACTTCTAGAGGATCCTATAAAGACCCCAGGAGGGGCAGTGATGCAGGGAGGCAGCCAGTCCATGGAGAAGGAGACAGCTACTTGGAAAGAATAAAGGCTTATACTTTTCCTCACCTCCTAAAGGCTCTGTGCTGGGAAAAAAAAAAAAAATTGCACTTTGCTTTTCCAAAACCCTCTTCAAAGATACGTTGTTTTCCTCTTCAACTTTCCTTCATCCTTACTTTAATATTCCTGACTCCACCTTGATAAATCATTAGCAGTCATGGTGGTAGAAAAGTGGGGGTTGTATGGATGCCAAAGAGAAGACATATGGTATGACTAGACCTTCATACGTTCCCAAATTTATGTCATTCTCAAAGTTTCCATTTTGTTCAAGTTTTCTCTGAGACACAGACATTTGGGTTAGTGGACTAACCAGCTGCAGGGCTGAGAAATAGCTGTGTGAAATATATAACTCCTGGATATTTTGTTAAAGATTGGCTGATTTTCTGCAGCATCTCAAAGTTTCCACATAACACACAGCTAAACAGAACAGTAAATAATAAGCTTCAATAGACTCAGACAGAAAAAGTACAGCCTCAGGCTGACAGCAGACAGACGAACCACCATCCTCTGCAGGTAAATGGGGCTCCCGAATTATAGCCTGGGAAGGAGGAAAACAAGCAGGTGATGCTGTCAGCCTGCTGCAGCCCTGAGATTCCACATAAGCATCTGGTTCATCCTATACAGCGATGCCAAAAAGAATGGTTGAGGATGGCAGGGATGCTGTTCGAGGCCCAGCCCCTCAATGAAAGGAACTGAGCTCTGTTTTACAATTTCCAAGGCAGGATAAATACCAGGTCTCAGCCAGAATAGAAATAACCTCCCTTAGCACTCCCCAAACACCTCCACCCCCAACTGCAAAGGGCTTATCAGGTTGAGGACCTCAGCCTATGTTAAAAAAGGGAGTCTCCTGTGTTCTAATTAGCGAACAGAACAGGCTTAAAGGATGACAGGGATCAGGGGATTAAAATAAAAGAGTGGCTAAGGTACTGTATTTCACCCGCAGTAACCCTAAGGCCAGAGAACACATGTGGGGTGGGGGACGGGGGCAGAAATTCGAACCAAAGCAGATCCAAATAGTACATTTCAGAGCAACAGTCTTCTGGAAACTTCAGTGACTTCTAAAGAGACAGTGAAAACTGCACAAGGCGATAAGACACTTGAGTGCAACCCCTGTAGAGTCACCCCTGGATCACAGCTATGGGTTCCCAGCCAGGGCTCTCATCTCTGGTCACCCCTTCCCCTAGTCCATTCTTGCTCAAATGTCCCTTTCTCCATGATATCATTCTCTGCTCTGGAAAAGTTCAGAGTCACCATGCTCCAACTCCTAGAAAGTAAGACTCGTATTGAACTCCCATTACTCTTCAGCATGGAACCCAGCTCAAGTCAGGATAGTCATGGACTCTTGGACCAGCAAGCCAAGAGGAGATCCAGCCAAAGGGGGAGAAACATGTGGTTTGGTGTCTGACAAACTTGCTTTCAGTCCCAGACCTGCATTTGATCAGTGACAGGTCTTAAGGTCTTAAACATGCTATTTCACTTTCTCAACCCTACCTGTAAAACAAGGATAATATTATCAAACCTCACAGGTAGGTGTCATCATAAAATGGCAAGATATGTCTGAGGAGCACATAGTACAGAGCCTGAAATTCGCTGAAAATTCATTGATAATTTCTTTGCGGTTTTTTTTTTTTGCTTATTAATCATGTTCTTATTTCCAAATTATCTGAAAATTATGCCGTTTGTACTTTCATATTTAAAAGTGTATAATAAAAAAGAAATGTATTCTTTTATCGTCTTATCAAAATTATGAAACACCAAAATGTGTCTCAGGAAAGCCAGTCAGATTCTAATGAGGGAGGATCAGGTCTGGAGAAGTTCTGAGGATGGGCAGCAGCTATATTTGCTGTTTGGTCTTTTCTTTTCCTTCTTTTTGCATGGGCAGGCACTGGGAACCAAACCCAGGTCTCCGGCATGGCAGGCAAGAACCCTGCCACTGAGCCACCGTTGCCCTTTTTTGGTCTCTTTTTGTTTGTAAACAAGGTACACAGTCTCTTCTTAACTGTCCTCTGCATTTTTCATGATATCCTAAACTGTTCTGAGACTTCAAATGCCAACAGTAATAACAGTTCTGCAGCAGGGTTCAAATAGAATCACCAGTCTCAACACATAAAAGTCCACCTTAAAGAAAGCTCTATGTTTTAAATCCCACTGTGTTGGACCCATAGTCCTTGCTTATACAGCTCATGTTTTCCACAACCTGTCCTCCAGTGTGCCAAGGCTGATGGCATATAGCTTTGCACCTTCTTCAAGGGCATATTTTACATGACCATTGCTGAGCGCCATTATGTGAAGATTTCAGGAAAACTGTGCATGAGGCTGTGTGGAAACATTTGCCAAACATGCCACTCTGGATTTCTACATGGGCAGAATTTTCATTTGATCTTCCACTCCTTTGAGGGGAAAAAAAGTAAGTTTCCATCTTAAAAGAAGTAATTCAGAAAAGGAAATGAATTTGAAAAGGAGATTAGAAGATGGTCATCAACTTGCTGATAAAATCCAAGTGCCTATTCATCTGCAGGGCATAAAAGATACAGAAGTGATCTGCAGGGCATAATAAATACAGGAATGATAGCATCTAGAGAGTGGAGGAAAGAGAGAGAAAATTTAGGATCAGAACAAGAGATGATATTAGGAAAATACAAGATGACTGAAAGTGGAAATGGTAGATTTATTCTATTGAAAAATACCAGTGTATTCTGGAAGCCACAGGAGAGCAAAAGGTGGAAAAGTTTTCATTAGTACACTGTTTCATAGGCAGAGCACCATAATCCAAACGGAAGAATGCTAGTCTTCACCTCTTATGGGACACAGAATAATGACTGCCCACTGCAAAGGCACTGAGAATATAATAATTTGCTAAAATGAACATTTGAGGAAGGAAGAATGGACACTTTCATCATTATGAAGCAAAATGTTTATTTATTCACCTGAAGAGACAAGTGCCCAAGTGGCAACAGCCTCCTTAAATTTTTTTTTTTTTTTTGCATTGGCAGGCATCGGGAATCAAACCCGGGTCTCTGGCATGGCAGGTGAGAACTCCCATTCAATTCTTTTTTTCCTATTTAATTTTATATATGCCTTTTTATACCTCACAAAGTATTCCAATCTGGAGAAGGGAATATTGTGTTTTTGAATTTAGGGTCCACTGCGTGGCAAGCATAGGATTGTCTTAAACCAATGCGGTGTGGAGCTATTGTCTTAGCAAAGTGTCATAGCCAAGGTCAGAAATGCAGCATGACTCAGACTGGGAAGAAAAAAATTGGTTTCAGAGTAATGCCACAGATAGAGTTAAACAAAGCCCCAGAGAGGGCTCAAAATTTGAAAAAGAATTAGCTTTTGCAATTCGAGTCGCTGATTTATGATGATTCCAAAGAAAAGAGGATTTTAGATAGTTTCCAAATAAACTTTATAGACCCAAATTCAATAGGCTGCTATTAGAACCTTAGAAAAGAGTCAGTATATCGCAATATCTTACAATATTTCTATCAACATCTTTTATTCCTCTCTTGCTACTGCTTCTTTAATGTCTCTACTTTCTTACACCCCAATACGAACACTCTCGACCTTCTTCACACTATCTCATTAAGAAGTGCATCCATCCTTTTAAATAATTGTTTTCTTTTATGGTTACTGCTTTTTGTGCCCTCTCCAAGAAATCTTTGCTTTTTCCAAGGTCACAAAGATACGTTCCTATATTTTCTTGCAGAAGATTTATGGTTTCACATTTACATTTAGGTCCACGATCCATCTTGAATTAATTTGTGTGAATATGAGAGATAGTGTTAGAAGTTTGGTTTTTTCCAAGTGTTTAGCCAGTTGTTCAAGCACCATTTGTATTGTAAAGATTTTCCTTTCTCGATTGAATTGCTTTGGTGCTTCTGTTGAAAATCATTTGACCATATATATGTACCAGTTTATTTCTGGACTCTTTTCTACAGTTCAACTATTTCTCTGTTTTTATGCCAGTACCACACTGCTTTAATTATTGTAAAATCCACTCCTAGGTATAACAGCTTGATGAAGAGGCCTAAGATACAAATTCTATTGCCACTTCAGCATTATCTACCTGTGAAATTTTAGACAAGACATTTAATTTCATCTGTTAAAACAAGGAAGTAGATCAGGGTTACAAATTCAAATATTTGGCAGGTGATATAAGATAATTACCCTGGAAGGTATAACACAATAGGGAGTGGTGGGGACTGTGTCAAAATTTATGCTCTATCTAAAAATGAAAACTGCTACTCAATTCTGGCTTGCAGGAATACAAGTTTACTGCTGCAATATTTTCTGATTTTTTCAGGAAAGCAAGAAAACTAGAATTTTACATGAAATCTGATTTTTAAAACATTGTATAGGGCAATTGAAACACTGTTGCTTAGCCCTAAAGCTGCCAGTTAGAGATCCTAAATGACAAATTTCTCAGAATGCTAATACTTCTCTTACATGAAAATGTATAGCACCATTTCTGATGCGTAATGAATACAAATTCTCTATCTTTTCTTCCAGAGTAAACATTCTGCAGCTTTTACCCCAAATCTCTTCTACTAGCCCTGCTCTTCCAATCTGAGAAACATTTTCTCCTTCAAGTCCCTCTGTCAGCTTACACACCAGTGAGTTCACAATCTATCCATGTTGGAATCTTCGAGTTGCCCCCTTCAGCTCCTCTTTCCCCTTTCTCCAAACCAATTTGTGCTCAAGCAGGTTGACTCATGAGCTTCATGAACAACCTTTTTTTTTTTTTAATTTAATTTTTTTTTTTTACTAATGGGAACACCAGCAAAAGACCAGAGAGTGGGAGAAGAATGAGGTCAGAATATTTATTGCTCAGGGCTCTCCCTGCTAAGTCGCTAGGGTTGACTGTAACTAAAGCCAAAATGCTCTTCAGGCTGCCCTCTCCATAGGAATGTTCTCACCAACCTCTTTGGGTTCCATTTACCACTTTCTCCCCTTAACCCTTCAGGCCCAAAGGATGGTTAATAGCTCTCAGTTTCTTTCCAACTCTTCCCACTCATTTGTGAATCATTTAGTTTGAGTGTGCTATATCATCTGGCTTGGAAACGTCTAATTCTCCTAACCCTCAACCCAGACAAAATCTTCTTTCTCTGGTCCCTTTCGCCACCAATGATGCCACTATTCTGACAGTTAACTAGCCTAAAAATGATCCTCCTCTAGTGGGAAGCAAGTTTCTCATGGCATCCCCATCCCTTACTCATCCCTAAGAATGAGCCAGGAAAAAGGCTGAGAGCTTGGACCCTACAAAGAATAAGAAGATTGGTTAAGTTAAAGTATACCGAGATGGCCACATTTTCTGGGAGTGGAGTTCCAAGTGGAACGCTTGTGGCTGCAATTTCTTTTTCCTATGTATTCTACTAGGCCGGAAGAGTAAGGGTTCTGTGGCTCTGTGCAAACCTTCTTTCTCTCCCTTTGAATACTCTCTTCTCACTCACGTGTGCAGTCACCAGCACTCTTCCTCTGGCACTGGGCACACCTTGAATTGGTCTTTCACACCATCATTGAAAGATCAGCTCTCCAGACTGAATTTAATAAGCATGGAAAGCTGTTTGGTTTGTTTGGGGTCTAAGCTATACATAGGCTGCTTCTATTCTCTTACAAAGTTGTCCACATGATGAGCCCTAGCTTACTGCTATTTTGCACTGGAGTTTCAAGCTGAAGCCTTTGCTGATAATAGTGTTATTCTCCTTTCTCTTGCCTCTTTTGTCATGTATTTTCTTTAGTGGCCTCAGAAGGAGGATGGTTGGATGGGCTAAAGAGAAATTTGTGGTCTCTTGAATATACTAACATAAAATCCCATTTCTACTTATGATCAAAATAAAATTCTTGCCATCAAATTGTATTCACACCATGTCTTTATTTCCAGTGTACACACCATCACTCTGTTCTTTGTTTCCTGTTTCAAAATGCCATTCATACCTGTCTCTTCTCTACATGCTTCACTCCATGCACAATGACCCATCAATGTCAATCCAGTTATATCAATCTCTGCCCCTTCTAGACCATCCTGCCCACCACTGCCAGATTCATCTTTCCTGTACAATGCTTGCATCATATGACTATTAAAAATTGTCTCAAACATAAATCCCATTGCATGAGTTTTAATGCTCCCCATGGTATGCCAGTCTGATCTCAATTGTCCTAAGACAGCAAGAAGGAGAAAGCAGAATCTTCTTAGTGTTTCTTCCAATAACTTATTTGTTTCTAACTTTAATCTATTCTCTTGCTTGATATGCCATATTATCTACCTTTAACCTATAATCAACTCTTCTTCACTCCATGGTCTCCGTTCTCAATTAATTCTTTCCTTTTGAATTTAACCCATACTTAACTTTTCCTATGAACGTACTTAGACCCCATGGATTCTCTATTAGTATAGTTCTCTAGAGAAACAGAACTAACAGGAGAGATCTGTAAATATGAGATATCTAAAGATGTCTCATGAAACCATGGGAATGGAAGAGTCCAAAATCTGTATGGCAGGCTGTGAAGCTGGCAGCTCTGATAAAAGGTCTGGTTGAACTCCCTAGGAGAGTCTCACCAGTTGAAGAAGCAGTGAAAGAGTTTCTCTGTGCCCTTAAAAGCCTTCAACTGGTTGAATTATCTTGTTGTGGGAGATATGCCTTAGTTGATCACAGATGTAATCAGCCACAGATGCAATCAACTGACTGATAATTTAATACACCAGCCTTCTGGTCTGTCAACCAACTATGAAATACCATTGAAGCAATGGTCAGGCCAGTGCTTGCCTGACCAGACAACTGGGCATCATCACTTGGCCAAGTTGACACCGGAATCCAACCATCGCAGACCCCAATTCATCATACTGACTTTGAACAAGATTCTTTAACCTCAGTGTGTCACAATTTTCTCACCTCCAAAATTATAATAACTCTACCTTCAATGCAGGATGGATAACTGGAGAAAAGATGTGCAATGGGATTGGAATAGTGTCTAGCATGTAATTAGAGCTAATAAATCCTTCTTATGGAGGAAAGGAAGGGAGAGGAAGAAAACTAACAGGCACACACACATACATACGTACGTGAGCTCACCAGGCTGACATTACAGTAATACTGAAGACTGTGCACCATGTTTCTGAGTGCAGAGTAAGTTCTCACTATATGATTGTTCACTGCAGTTTTTGACAGCATCAAAGATGCTGTTTTTTCCTTCAGTGGACAAAGAGATCAGATCTGAAAAGGATATGGAGACAAACCAAAATACCCTTCTAACTAAACCAAAAGGTCCAAGTATTAAAGAGCAGTATATATTAACTTTTTGGGGTCTCCCACCCTAGTTTCTAGAAGGCACAAAGCATACTCTGATTAATATGCCTAAAATACCATTTTAAATATTTGCTTATGCCCTTGAAAAATCAATTTACCTCTGTAAAATAATTTTTCTCCCAATGTCACTCTCAAAGAAAATGAATAAACATCATATTAGATTCTTTCATAGCTGAAACCTGAAAATGGGAATCTAGAGGTTGGCTGCATTATGATCAAAGCCAGCCTCATAGGTAAGCAGAGTCGATTCAAGAGACACGGAGAATATCAAAGTAGTCCCAAACCAGTCTCCCATCAAGCCACCTTCTAGAGATCCTTAGCATGTACGATCTCAGCCATGTCTTCTAATCATTTTTATTCATATATTCATTCGTTCTTTCATTCATTTATTCTTTAGACACTTATTGAGCCCAACTAAATGTAACATACACATACAGACTCACAAACATGTATCTACAAACTTTGAGACTTGTGCAAGGTAAAGGGAGTTTAGAAATGAATAAAACATTGTACCTGCCCTTAAGAAGTAAAGACATCATAACTCTTACTTCTAAAATAGGGATAATAGGTTTTCAGCTTCATAGGGCATCTTGAGGATTAAATGAGATAATGAATATAAGCCTTTCTTAAAATTCCTGGCAAGTGAACAATGACCATTTCTTGTTATTATCATCATTGCATGCAGAGCTGTAAAAGATCTTAGTCCAGTGATCCTCAAACTTTTACATGCATGAAAATCACCTGTAGGGCTTGTTAAAACACCAAATGCGGGCCCCCCCCCCCCACAGTTTCTAATTTAGTAGGTTTGTGGTGAGACTTTGCTTGTCTAACAAGTTCTGAGATGATACTGATGCTGCTGTTCTGGGGTCCACAATCTGCTCTATTCCAAGAACCTCATTTTACAAATAAGAAACTGACACTCAAGAGAGTTAAATTGATCATTCCATAGAGTCATCATTAATAGACTCATCAAATCTCCTGGCCTTCATCTATCCATTTTACTCTGCTGTCCCTCACTGATGACTCAAATGATGAAAATCAGAGATTTTCCATTTATTAATCTTAAAGAAAGCAGTGTAATAGATGCTATTTTGGTCTGCTAATGCTGCTGCAATGCATTATACCAGAAATGGATCAGCTTTTGCAAAGGGGATTTATTAGGTTATAAATGTACAGTTCTAAAGCTATGAAAATGTCTAAACTAAGGCATCCATAGATGCCTTACCTTGACTCTGAAGAAAAGGCCGATGTCTTCCAGGGTTTCTCTGTTACATAGGAAGGCACGTGGTGATGTCTGCTGTCTTTCTTTCCCAGCTTCTGGTTTCATAAAGCTCTGAGTCCAGTGACTTTCTAAGTGTTTGTGGTTCACTTAGCTTCTTCAGGGCAACTCTGAGTTTTGCCTCTTAGCCTAGCATGTCCAAACATCTTTCACCTGGTTCTGTCTCTCTGCTCTCTGTGCCAGCCCTGAGTTCTTTCTCTCTCTCTGTGGTCTCTTTTAAGGACTCCAGGAAACTAATTAAGACCCACCTTGAATGGGTGGGGTCACATCTCCTTCTAATCAAAAGGTCATACCCACAATTAGGTGGGCCACATCTCCAAGGAAACAACCTAATCAAAGTTCCCACCCTACAAAGGGTTTGCTCCCACAAGAGTGGATTAGGATTAAGAGACCATGGCTTTTCTGAGCTATATAACAGTTTTAAACCACAAAGATACTGTAGGTGTTATAGGTGAGAGGAGGAAGATGTCTCTGGGCAGGGAAGCCATATGGGTGGTCACCCACACCAGAGGTTAACAACCTGTTTGAAAACCACTTGTATTAGCTACCTATTACTGCATGACAAATTCACTCAACACTTGAAAGCTAAAAACAATACACATTTTAAATCTCAGTTTCTGTGTTTCAGGAATCCAGGCATGGCTTAACTGGGGACTCTCCTTTGGGGTCTCTCACAAGTTATCAGCCAGGATTTGGGTCTTATCTGAAGACTCGACTAGGAAAGGATCCAATTCTAAAATCACTTACATAGCTTCTGGCAGGATTCAGTTCTTTTAAAGCTTTTGGACTTCAGTTCCTTGCAGACTACTGGTCAAAGGCTTCCCTTGCCACCTGGATTTACTCAATATGGTAAGTTGCTTTCTTGAAGTCAAAGAGATAGAGATAGAGAATGTATGCTAATAAGACAGAAGTTACAATCTTTTATAACCTAATCACAGAGGTGATATTCCATTACCTGAACCATATCCTATTGTTTAGAAGCACATCATTGGGTTCAACCAACGTTCAAGCAAGGGGATTATGAAAGGATGTGAATACCAGGAGTATGGATGATCAAAGACCATGTCAGAAGCTACCTACCACATCACTCATCTAAACCAAACTTCTCATTTCATGGATTAGGGAACTGAGGCTCAAAGACAGCAGGTGGCTTAAACAAAAGCTAGTCTACTTCCTTTGTAAGAATTCCAGTATTCTATTACATCAGTGCAAAAGTCTCTCCATTTGAGCCTATTGCAGACATCACAAATGACATATTGATTAAAAACAAAGGGAAAACAACACGTTGCCATTAAATAAGAACTTATAAGTTTATTATATCAAGACTATAATTCATATAGAACCTGGAAAGTATTTGCCTAATCATTTTTGTAATCAAGAACCCAAGAGGAAAAATGCAATATAATAGCTACAGCAGACAGTCTTTTATTTGGTGTTCTTTTCAAATAACACAAAGATAAGCATTTTTTCTTAGATCTCATTCATATACTCTAAGAGGGAATTTTCCTCTCTCTTTACCAGGAAAATATACATCTCTTCTTGACCCTGTGAGAGTCTCCCATATCTTTCAAAACTAAATAGACTTTCTAAATATAA